>PITA01003334.1:0-33107 GCA_004023965.1 Spilogale gracilis
GATTTTATTTATTTGACAGAGAGAAACACAGCCAGAGAGGGAACACAAGGAGGGGGAGCGAGAGAGGGAGAAGCAGGCTTCCCGCCGAGCAGGGAGCCCGATGTGGGGCTCAATCCCGGGTCTCTGGAATCATGACCTGAGCTGAAGGCAGTCGCCCAACCAACTGAGCCACCCAGGCGCCCCTATTTTAAAAAATCGTAGGGGGAAAAAACCCATTTGTAGGTACATATACATATTTTACAGATTTTTTTTTACTATGTATTCCTCTATTATACCTTAGCTATATAAATTTTTTGAAAAATACAGAAAAATTTAACAAAAAATTAGGGAGCAATTGTATTGAAAGCAAAGTAGATACACTGCATTCTAAATTTATTTGAAATGGGAACTGATAGTTCTCTGTAATTACCAAGTTGTGTAAGCAGAGGGCGCTTCACCTATTTTCCACAGGTTGTCGTACTTTTCCTGTCAGTGCCCAAATTCTATTCTATTCCCTCAACCACTTCCCCAGCAATATAAAAACAACTCAGAAAACTTATTATTATATAGAAATTTCAGACATGAAAGTAAAGAGAATGAACCCATATGTACCAATCACTCAGTTCAACAATTTTCAATTCATGGACATTCTTACTTTATACCTTTCCCTGACTCCTCCATTATATAGCAAGATTATTTTAAAATAAATCACCAACAGTATGCCATTTGATCTTTAAATACTTTAAGATGTAAATATAAGAGATAACTCTTACTTTAAACACTACTGTTATCACTCCTAAAAACAATTAGCAATAGGGGTGCCTGGGTGGCTCAGAGGGTTAAACCTCTGCTTTCGACTCAGGTCATGATCTCAGGGTCCTGGGATCAAGCCCCACATCAGACTCTCTGCTCAGCAAGGAGCCTGCTTCCCCCTCCTTCTCTGCCTGCCTCTCTGCCTATGATCTCCCTCTGTCTGCCAAATAAATAAAATCTTTAAAAAAATAATAAGCAATAATTTCTTAATAAATGATAGAATTTTAAGTGAACAAACATGGAGATATTTGTTTCTATCTTTACAAGGATATTAGGGAGAGAGCAGTGTCTTTTGTGTATGGATTCCAATCTATTTTATTTTAGTTTTTAAAGATTTTATTTATTTACTTGAGAGAGAGATACACATAGACAGAGCATGCACAGGGGGAGAAACAGAGGGAAAGGGAGAAGCAGACGCCCCACTGAGCACAGAGCCTGACATGGGGATCCATACTGAGACTCCAGGATCATGATCTGAGCTAAAGGCAGCTGCTCCAGATTCTGATCTTTATATAATGATGGCTCATACCTACAGTAAGCCTATAAAGCCCTTTAAATAATAGACATCTACTGTCTTACCAGTCTTTAAAACAAATTAGGAAAAGGAAGAACTTCTCTATGTGTCTGACAGATTAATCTTCCTAAGGTAGGGCTCTAACCGTTTTTCTACCCTGCTTTGAACCCTTTCATTCCTTTTATGTACAAAACTAAGCTCATTCTCATTGACTCTGCTAACATTTAAAAACAAATTTTTTTTAAAGATTTTATTTATTTGAGAAAGAGCACAAACAGGGAGAGAGGCAGAGGGAGAAAGAAAGGGAGAAGCAGACTCTCCACTGAGCAGGAAGCCTAATGGAGGGCTCAATTCCAGGATCCTGGGATCGTGACCTAAGCTGAAGGCAGACACTTAACTGACTGGGCCACAGAGGCAGCCTGACTCTGCTAACATTTAAAGCTCTTCACAAAATGATATAATTGTGCTTTAAAAAAAAAAAAAAAAAAAAAAAAGATCTTTTTATTTATTTTAGGGAGAGAGAGAGAGCATGAGCAGGAGGGGCAGTGGGAGAAGGAGATAGAGAGTCTCAAGCAGACTCCGTGCTTAGTGAGGAGCCTGACCCAGGGCTCAGTCTCACAACCCTGAGATCACTACCTGAGCCAAAACCAAGAGCTAGGTGCTCAACTGACTGCACCACCCAGGTACCCCATCACTGTGCTTGTCTAGTCTTGTTCTTTACTAACTGTCCTTAAATAGCCACCTCCATGATTTTGCTTATACTACTCCCTCTCCCAGGAGCATCTCTTTTTCTCCTTATATCCCCATTAAAAGAGAAAAAATCTAGAACAGTATATAAAATATGCTACCTTTTGTGTGACAAGAGGAGAAAATAAGAATTTATATTCCTATTAGCTAGATTATGCATAAGGAACCTCTAGGAGGATAAATAAGAACTAACAGTGGTTGGAGGGACAAAAGTAGAAGGAAACTTTTGTCATTGTGTGACTTTTTGTGTATTTTTTAAAGTTTAAACAAGTGACTGTTTTACCTATTCAAAAATTTAAATTTAGGGGCACCTGGGTGGTTCAGATGATTAACTTTTCATTGTGTAACTTTTTGTGTATTTTTTAAAGTTTAATCAAGTGACTGTTTTACCTATTCAAAAATTTAAATTTAGGGGCACCTGGGTGGTTCAGATGATTAAGTAGCCAGCTCTTGATTTCGGCTCAGGTCCTGATCTCAGGATCCTGGGATCAAGCCCCACATCAGGCTCTGTGCTCAGTAGGGAGCCTGCTTCAGGATTCTCTATCCCTCTGCCCCTCCCTCTGTTTACATGCTCACGCTGTCTCTCTCTAAAATAAATAAATAAATCATTAAAAAATTAAAATCTTCAAAAAATTTTAAATTTAAAAAAAGTGATAAAAATGAGGCAAAACAAAATTATCCCTCAAGGTCCGAGTAACTTCCATAAATGCTTTCCTAATCTCAGCTCTAGGTGATTTTTTCCTTTTTTTGACACCCAATTGTATATTTTTCATATTTTTGTCTGGTGTTAATATACTTACTTTTTCTCCTTTTCATCTTCTCCAAATCCTCCTTTAATTTTGGAATCTCCTTCGTATTTCCTACAGTGTCTTAAGTATTATTTGCTTTATTATAATAATCTACACATAGCATGTACTCAAATATTTACTAAAATGAAAGAAAAAATATTAGACTAAATATGTGTTGATTAATAGCATATATATGCTTTTTGAATGCATAATTGGAATATCTTTTGCATTAGGATTGAAGACAATGATGGTGAATTCTTGTTAATAGAAGCTGCTGACTTTCTCCCTAAGTGGTTGGATCCTGATAACAGTGCGAATAGGGTAAGTATACCCAAATTTGGAAAATTGACAAAGATGAAATCATGTTGTAACATTTTTCATATGTACCTAGAGTTTGTCAGTGCCCAGAATGAAAATTAAAATGTCTCATTTTGCAGGTGTTTTTTCACCATGGAGAATTGTGCATTATTCCTGCTCCAAGGAAATCTGGAGCAGTGCCCTGGTTACCCACCAGACCCCCAACAATCCTGCAAGCATTAAATATAATCTCAACACACCCAGAAGAAATTTTGGCTTCAGAGTCTATACGATCTGCTGTGAATAGGCGCATCAGAGGGTAAGAAATATATTTTCATTGCTAGTGAATGAGCCTTTTGAGTTAGTGCAGCTCAAGTCTTTCATTGCATGTAGAGTTTCTTTCACCTAGATTAATGTTCATTTTCATTCTGTCTTCCTCCTTCATGAAAGTGGCTAACAAACTTACATGTTTTGAGGCACCTGGGTAGCTTAGTCGATTAAACATCTGCCCTCAGGGGTGCCTGGGTGGCTCAGTCTTTGAGCATCTGCCTTCAGCTCAGGTTGTGATCCTGGAGTTCTGGGATCGAGCTCCACATCAGGCTCCCAGCTCGGCGGGAGGCCTGCTGTTTCCTCTCTCACTCCCCCTGCTTGTGTTCCCTCTCTAGCTGTGTTTCTCACTGTGAGATAAATAAATAAAATCTTTAAAAACAACAACAAGAAGAAAAAACATCTGCCTTCAGCTCAGGACATGATCTCAAAATCCTAGAATTGAGCCCCATGTTGGGTTCCCTGCTCAGTGGGGAACCTGCTTGCTCTCTTTTTTGCTCTCTCTCTCTCTGTCAAATAAATAAATAAATGAATGAATAAAATCCTTAAAAAATTAGATAAACTTGCATGTTTTAAAATTAAGAAATAGAGACATCTTTTAATTCCCATTCATAGGTGTTAATATTCTACTCCCAATATTTTTGCATTTATTTACTTAGATACTGTAGCTAAATATTATCTATATCCATAGATAAAAATTTTGAGACCAGTAGGAATGAAAACCTAAGGGAGCACAATGACCTCTGTGGTTCCAGAGCTGTTGATGGGATTCTTTGACCCATGTGGAACACTTCAGGCTCTATTCACAAGAGACAGCCTTCACATAATAACATATTAGTTTGGCCTTTCAAATTTGAGTACCTATTCAATGTTTAGCACCATTCAAGTTTTAGTAATATAAAATCTCTTTTAACTTTGCTCAATATACTTTGTACCATTGTTTTAGAAGAATCAACTCTGATTTTATCCTTGTTCCAAAGAATAGTAGGGTTTTTGTTTTGTCCTTTTTGAACTACCTTTTTTTGTTTTGTTGAGAGAGCATGGGGGCGGGGGGAAGTCAAAAGGAGTGGAAAGAGCAGACTCCCTGATGATAGGGAGCCCCTTGTGGGGCTCAAACCCAGGACCCTGGGATCATGACCTGAGCCAAAAGCAGATGCTTAACCCACTGAGCCACCCAGACACACCTGTTGAACTACCTTAATTGTTTTCATTTTCCATTTTTTCCTACTTTTGCTCTTTGCCTCTCTAATGCAGTTTTTAGTGTATATGGTAGTTTTATCTTCACCTTCCTTGTTATTGTACCTCTTCTTCTTGATGAACTAAGACAATATAAAAGGAAGTAAATGGTAGAAGAATTATAGATGTTTACATATTATAAAATAAAAATAATTATGTTACCTGTCACAGATACCCAGAAAAAATTCAAGCCTCTCTTCATCGCGCGCACTGCTTCCTTCCAGCTGGCATTGTAGCGGTATTAAAGCAGCGCCCCAGGTTGGTGGCTGCAGGAGTCCAGGCATTTTACCTACGGGACCCCATTGACCTGCGAGCCTGTCGTGTTTTCAAGACTTTCTTGCCTGAAACACGAATAATGACATCGGTAAGAAAGCTCTCATAGTCATTAAGTTTCTGTCACTGGAAAGAGAGTTGAACATCATGGTAATTGTGCACTAGAAAAAACTGGAAATATTGTGTTTCTTCATGGCAAGTTAACATACTTTTTGTTCTTTTTTCTTTTCTCCTATACGTGGAGGATGATTTCAAGAGACTTCACTTCCTATTTTATATCTAAATGTTTCTTAGATACTTTCTAACCGTATTTTTCCAGATTTTTTTCTTCTTAAGAATAAGACATTTCATTTCTTCCAGAGACTTAAGAATTATTCTTTATCTTCTACCCACCCAAATTGCCGTATAATATAACTAATGAGAAGAATACCATTAGTGATAACTGAAAAGTAGACAGTGAGGTCAGTTTTGTGGTATGTGAAATATAGCTTAAAGTTGTTACAAAAAAATGTTGTCAGTGAATAGGTTGCATTGTTTGCATTTCATATGAATACGAAGCTCATAAATGAAATTATGAACTGTGAAATGGTAGTCAAATTTTTACTTTCGGGAAGACTCATGTATTTTGTATTCCAATGTCCAGGTGACTTTCACTAAATGTCTCTACGCACAGTTGGTACAACAAAGGTTTGTGCCAGACCGGCGGAGTGGATACAAGATGCCTCCTCCATCTCATCCCCAATATCGAGCCCATGAATTGGGCATGAAATTGGTAATGAACTATAAAATTTTATATTCTTCCTTTAGGTAAAAGGGCTTTTGATAGAATAATGGTACAACATAGAAAGTCTAGAAATATGGGGCGCCTAAGTGGCTCAGTTGGTTAAGCGACTGCCTTCGGCTCAGGTCATGATCCCGGAGACCCGAGATCACCCGGGATCGAGCCCCACATTGGGTTCCCTGATAGGCGGGAAGCCTGCTTCTCCCTCTCTCACTCCCCCTGCTTGTGTTCCCTCTCTCGCTGTGTTTCTCTCTGTCAAATAAATAAATAAAATCTTTAAAAAAAAAAAAAGAAAGTCTAGAAATATACCTTACTTATGTAAAAATGTAGTAAAATAGGGCATCTCAAACCAGAAGGAGAAAGGGCGTATTCAGTTAATGATAATGGAATAGCTGTGAAGCTGTCTAAAAAATTAAAGTTGATTCCCTCACACCTATCCTGAAATAAATTCCAGGTGGACCAAATATTTAAAAGAGAACATTGAAACCGTAAAATCTGAGAAAACACAGGAGAATTTTTGATAATTTGAGTAGGAAAGGCCTTTCTAAGCAGGACTTAAAACCAGAAGCTCTTGGGGTGCTTGGGTGGCTCAGTTGGTTAAGCAACTGCCTTCAGCTCAGGTCATGATCTGGGAGACTCGGGATCGAGCTCCACATTGGGCTCCCTGCTCAGCGGGAAGCCTGCTTCTCCCTCTCTCACTCCCCCTGCTTGTGTTCCCTCTCTCGCAGTTTCTCTCTGTCAAATAAATAAATAAATAATCTTAAAAAAAAAAAAAGAAATATATTTTTAAAAAAAACCAGAAGCTCTTAAAAAAAAGACTTGTAAATTTGATTATTAAAGATCAAGCATTTCTGGGGCATATGGGTAGCTCAGTCAGTTCTATATCTGACTCTTGATTTTAGCTCAGGTCATGATCTCAGGGTTGCTTAAAATTCTCTCTCTTGGGCGCCTGGGTGGCTCAGTGGGTTAAGCCTTTGCCTTTGGCTCAGGTCATGATCTCAGGGTCCTGGGATTGAGGCCCGCGTCAGGCTCTCTGCTCCACGGGGAGCCTGCTTCCTTCTCTCTCTGCCTACCTTTCTGCCTACTTGTGATCTCTCTCTCTGTCTAATAAATAAATAAAATCTTAAAAAAAAAAATTCTTTCTCTTCTTCTCTCTCTCTTTCTGCTCCTCCCCCTCCTAAAAAAAGAAAAATTAAGCATTTCTATGTGGGAAAGAAAAACGCCATAACTGAAGTCAAAAGATAGTAAACAATGGGGTGCTTGGGTGGCTCAGTTGGTTAAGCGACTGCCTTCGGCTCAGGTAAAGATCCCGGAGATCCGGGATCGAGCCCCACATCTGGCTCCCTGCTCAGCAGGAAGCCTGCTTCTCCCTCTCACTCCCCCTGCTTGTGTTCCCTCTCTCACTGTGTTTCTCTGTCAAATAAATAAATAAAATCTTTATAAAAAAAAAAAGGTAGTAAACCGGAAGAAACTATGACATTTGCAGTTTAAATTACAAAAGGCTAATTAATATACATGGAGTTCCTACAAGTCAATATGAAAAAAATACTAATTAATAAAAATGTTCAGAAACTGAACAAACAGTCCACAGGAAAGGAAATGTAAATGATTTTTAATCTGAACATAAGAAAAATGTTGGCCCTGGCTCATAATAAAAGTAATACAACTTAAAGTATAAAACTGTTTTCTACCATTTGGCACATATCAAAAGTTTGATAATGTATATTGGATTGGCAAAAATATATAGAGAGAGATACTCTGAAACATCACTGATGAGGATCTAAGTTGATTCAATCTCTTGTAACAATTTGTCAATATCCACCAATATATAAATGCACAAACCCTTCTGCTCAACATTTTCACTTCTAGATATGTATCCATGTATTTTACATGCATACAAAGATGTATGAAGATACTCAAGATAGCATTATTTGTAGTAGCAAAAGATTGGAAACCACCTTAATGCCTATTAATAGGGGAATAGTTAGATAAATTATGGTCTGCCTATGCAGTGAAATGGTTAAATTTGTATGATCATATAAAATGATCTCCAAGGCATATAATTTAGTGAAAAAGCAAGGTATATGTTGCACTTAATGACCAAAGGGATGCAGTAGGATATACAGACACACACCACACATCTACTTGAGTGTGTTCATTACTTCTGAAAGGATATGCAAGAAATGGGTAACAGTTTAGTATGATCAGGAAAGCTCCCTGTCTGACTGATTCTGCCATATTCATTCATTATATTTTTTAGTCAGAGGACACTTAAAATGAAGTGATCCCCTCCCTTCCATTCCCTATGTCTAAGACCATGCTGAATTCATTTATAATTTCTCTTAGACAAGAAACCTTTTACAAGCCTTTTTTTAAGCAAACAAGAAATAAGTTTAAATTGAGAAAATTAAGAAATCTCTTTGAAGAGAACAATCTTTGTATTATTTGCTTTCCCTTTATAATTTTCAGTAATCTATAGAAATTGAAAACTTGGAAATTATGTGTCAGATTTTTCATAAAATTCAAAGTGTTAAAAATGTCCATATGCAAAAAAAAAAAAAAAAAAAAAGTCCATATGCCCATATGTCCAGGCACATAGTTTTAGTGTGGCTAAATGGAAAGAAAGTAACTTAATAATGAAAATTCTGTCTGTTCTATCTAGGCTCATGGATTTGAGATATTATGCTCCAAATTTAACCCACATTTTTCTGACTCCAAGAAATCCTTCATGACTACCTCACCACTCTGGGCTGGCTTCCTTGAAAGTCTGAAAAAGAATGATTACTTTAAGGTAGGACTTTAAGGTAGTATTTGTAAAATTGTACAGTCCAGGAAAAATCAAGCCAGTGAATTAAAGTCTTATGGTCTGTAATGTGTAACATTGTTATAGAAAGTAGAGTTAAAGGGACCATTCTGATTCAGTGTCAATGAGGGGGTGACTATAAACTGTTTCCAGTATTTTAGAAAAATTGCTGACATTTATATAGAATGCTGAAAGTTACCACTTGTATCAGAAGAACAACTTGGGCAAATCATAGGGTAGACATGAAGACACCAAACAGAAAAATGAACAAAGACATGAATTTAAAAGTTTATAAAAAGACAGCTAACAAATTTTTCTTAAAATATTCACTCTCACAAGTAGTAAAGATATATATATGAATACAATAATACTTTTTCACATCTGTGAGAAAGGATCTGTATGATATTTAGTCCTGTTGAAGGTATAGTAAAGTTAATATTCCTATACATTACCATAACATTGCAAAATGATAGAACTTGAACTGGAAAATAATTTGCTAATGTGTTCCAAGAGCTATAGAAAGGTTCAAACTCAGAACCTTTACTTTGAATAATCTATTTTAAGGACATATCCGAGAAGTAGAAAAGTCCATTAAGAATATGATGATATAGGGGTGCCTGGGTGGCTCAGTTGGTTAAGCCACTGCCTTCAGCTCATGTCTTGATCCTGGAGTCGTGGGATTGAGTCCCGCATTGGGCTCTCCACTCCGTGGGGAGTCTGCTTCTCCCTCTGACCTTCTCTGCTCTCATGCTCTCTCTCACCCTCTCTCTCTCAGGTAAATAAATAAAATCTTTAAAAAAAAAAAACAAAACAATATGATGATATAGGAACAGACATTACTCCAAAGAAGACATACCAGTGGCCAACAGATATATGAAAAAATGCTCAACATTACTAATCTTCGGAGAAATGAAAATCAAAATCACAATGACATAACACCTCACATCTGTCAGAATGGCTAAAATCTAAAACACAAGAAAAAACAAGTGTTGGTGAGGATGTGAAGAGAAAGTAACCCTTGTGCACTATTGGTGGGAACGCAAACTGGTGCAGCCACTGTAGAAACAGTGTGGATGTTTCTGAAAAAATTAAAAATTAATTATATGATCCAGTAATTTCACTACTGGGTATTGACCCAATGAAAATGAAAACACTAATTCAAAGGAATATGTGCATTCCTCTGTTTATTGTAGCATTATTTATAGCCAACATTTATTTATAGCCAAGGGAAGCAAACCCAAGTGTCCCATCAATAGATGGATAGGTAGAGATGTGTTATATATTACTCAGCCATAAAAAAAGAATGAAATCTTGCCATTTACAGCAATATGGGTGGATCTACAAGGTAAAATGCTAAGTGAAAAAAGTCAGAGAAAGACAAATGCCATATGGTTTCATTCGTGTGGAATTCAACAAACTAGATGAACAAGGAAAAAGGCAAAAAATGGACTCTTAGCTATAGAGAACAAACTGATGGTTACCAGAAGGGAGGTGGGGAGATAGGTGAAATAGTTGAAGGGGAATTAAGAGTACACTTATTGTGAAGAGCACTGAGTAATGTACTGAATTGTTGAATCACTATATTGTGTCCCTGAAACTAATAGAATACAGTAGGTTAACTATACTGGAGTTAAAATTTTTTTAATATGATGATATAAAGACTGTAGCAATATGGGAGAGTTCTTATGATATTACAGTCTATTTTTGAAAGAAGTATTAAGTATAAATGCAAAAATAAACATACATGTGAAAAACGAAAGCGGTAAAGTGGGATCATGCTATTTTTGGTTCTATTTGTACTTTGTTTTATAAATTAATTACTAATCATTTATTTCTTAATAACTAAGTATTAGAAAATGGTAGAAAGTCTTCCAAATTGGAAAGAGATCCTTAATGGTGAAAAGGATTAAGAATTACTGCATATAGTCTAGTCCCCTTATTTGGAGAAACTAGAGCCCAAAAAGGTACATTAATGATAAAACAGAGATCGGACTCAAGCCTCATGATTCCTGAACAGTATATCACACACTGCCTCCCTGAAAATTGCTGGTAAGTAGGTTATTTTAATGATGGCATGTAAATAATGTTCTGATAGGCCTTTTTTTTTTTTTCTTCTTAAGGGACTGATAGAAGGTTCTGCTCAGTACCAGACAAGGCTAGAAATGGCAAAGAACTACTTCCAACTCTCAGTAAACCGATCAGAAAGGTAGGTCTATCACTACCCAACCATGGCAGCAGAGTGGTAACCTGCCAGAACTTAAAGAGTTCCTCACTCTTGAGGTAGTCGCAGAAGTTGGAGTTGTCATATTTAAAGAGTTAATAGCAAGGATTGTGACTGCTGAAGGTGCTGAAGTGGAGGAGAGGAGGTTTTGCTGTAGAAGGTCACTGGGTCTCGCACTGTCATCATTGTCATCATCATCCTCATCTAATGGCCAACATTTATTGATAATTATAAAGTGTGGGCCACCTTAATTTGTTAAATCTCTCTTATGGTCCTATGAAATAAGTATGATTATTATTGTTCCCTGTTTACAACAGAGAAGCTGAAGCCAAGACAGATTAAGTAGTTTGCCAAAGGTCACACAGCTGATAAGTGACAGATGCTGGATCTGAGCTCGGGCAGTCTGATATTGAGCATATGCTTAGTTCCTATAGAAGCCCTTGGCTGTCTCCGGCTACTTTTAGGTATATCTGAACCACAGGATAAAGCAGATATTCCTCTTTCAAATCAAATCTTATTCTGACCTGCCATAAATTTCCTGGGGGAAGAAAGAAATGAGCACAAGGTTGGGAGGAAATGGCACCCCTTTGAGATTTAATAAAATGGAGGTCTCATAATGGTGGAGTAACATAGCTGACTAACACCCTGCCATTCTGGATAGAATATAAGAAACAATTATTTGAAGAACAACAAATTAGGCAAAAATTGAAGGAAATAGGACCCTTAAGAGAAGATCACAATAGATGCGGTCCACATTATCTGAGTTGTCCCCTGAGGTCACTTCCTAGTCAGTGCAGTGCCAAGGGAAAAAAATAGAGCTCAGGTCAGATTTTGATTATGGGAAAAGATTCAATTTGTGTTTGCAAAATTGAATCTGAGATACTCAAAGCTGTTAAATAACATGAAAGAATAGCTTTGTATGTATTATGGTTAAAATGTCCCAAGTTGTGTGTGTTTTTCATTTTGTTGTTGGGCTTTTTTTTTTTTTTCAAGTAAAACTTGCTGGTTTTGAACTCTAGTCATTTTGCTTGCATCGCAAACAGCACTTATTTGTGTCGTAGAAGGTTCTGTGAGGACTGGTGAAGCAAAGTTGTTGCTGAGAGAACTCTAAGCTCAGTTGTCTGTGAGATAATAAGGACTTTATAGGAGTCCTTACTCTTAGAGATGCCTTCATCCCACTCCCATCAGTTTTATGACAATAATTGGTGGTAAGAGGATTCCTTCTTAGGGTATCATTTCAGAAAACTTGGAAAAGGAGACTAAAAGAGGTGGCCCTCATGGTTAGGAGAATCTCCCCTGGATGATTCCCATCTGCCTCAAAGGGCTACTCTGCTTGTGTAGAAGTGTTACCTTACAGACTTGAGTTAAAGAGATGTCAAGAAATTTGACTCGTGTAGGAGAGTTAGGACTCCTTGCACAAAACAAGATAGATTGGTGGTTTGGTAGCCTTAAAATAAGTTTATTGTTGTTATAAAATAACACTCATTATAACACTATAATTCACTCATTATAGCAAGTACAGAAAGATGTAATAAGGAAAAAAAGTTACACCAGAGAGTCAACTACTGTTATTTTGATCTACTGCCTTCCAGGATTCCCCCCCATATTCATCTTTAAATATTTAAAATATTTTTATACTATTCAAAAATTTTGTATCCTATCCATAATTTTTACTCATTATAATCTTCCTTTTTCCCATGACATTACAAAGTCTTTATAAGCATAATTTTAAAGAGCTGCATAATATTTGAGCAAATGGATGTGCCATAACTTACCACATTTTTACTTACTGGAGAAAGAAACATTTTCTTTAATTAATTTATTTTTTAAGATTTTATTTATTTGACACAGAGAGAGAAAGAGAGCATAAGCAGGGAGAGCAGCAGGGAGAGGGAGAAGGTAGGGCTCGATTCCAGGACCCTGGGATCATGACCTGAGCCAAAGGTAGATGCTTAACCAACTGAGCCACACAGGTGCCCCTGCAAGTCCAAACTTTTAAATAGTGTTGCAAAAGAGACTCCTATTCCCCAAACCAGGATAACTTGTAAACAGTAAAACCAAACTCACATCTCCCTCCAGACATGTACCCCAGTGTTTTTGTTTTTGTTTTTAAATATTTCCAGTGTTTTTGTTTTTGTTTTTAAATATCTGGATTCCCAGTGTTTTTGTTTTTGTTTTTAAATATCTGGATTAATACCACAGACTGTTCCCCACTCTCTTTTTTAAAGTACCACTATCCTCCTTATCACATAGACTTCCTGGCTCTCCTTGGATCCAGACTCTTGATCCTTTTTATTATCATCTTATGTCTTACATTTTTCTTTTTTACTGACTACCTACTCTAATTACTTCTTTTTTTTCCCCTTATTTCTTGAACTATGGCAATATCTAAATTTGTTTTCCAACCTCTAGCGACTCTTCACTTCCAATGCAACCATTAGAGCCAGGAGAATCTACTTGAAAATGTCTTCAGTCATCTTTAATCCCTCTCCTAAAAATTATTAGAGATTGTAATAGTGAAAAATTGAACACTGTAAGTGTCCGTCAATAGTAGATAAATGAATTGCAGTGTATTTGTATGATGGATTACTATCCATTAGTTAACCAGAGATTATTAGCTAGATGTACAAAAGTCTAATCCAGGATTTCTCAGTCTTAGAACTATTGACATTTTGGACCAGATAATTCTTTGTTGTGGGGGACTGCTCTGTGTATTACAGGATGTTTAACAGCATCCGTGGCCTCTACCCAGTAAATGCTAATAGCACTCCACCCCACCCCCAGTTGTGACAACCAAAAATTGCCAGATGTTCTCCGGACAAAACCGTCCCAAGTTGAAAACCACTGATCTAAATAAATAGATTTTGAAAACAACGTTGTTGATTGAAAAAAGCAAGTTGTAAATATGTAGAAAATGGATGTTATACATATAAAAATGTTTAGTACACAAATGCCATATATTATTTATATATACATATATATTCGTTTGTTCAACATTTGTTCAACAAATATTTATTGAGTCTCTCCTATGTGCCAGGCCCAATTCCAGGTACTGGGGATAAAACAAATGAACCTAAAAGTCTCCCTGTCCTTATGGAGCTTACATGCTAGTGTAGGAGAAAGATAGTAAACCAGTATATGATATTAGATGGTGGTAAGTGCTTTGAAGAGAAAACAGTATATGAGAGAGAGAGGTATAGACTACTATTCTTTTTTTTTTTTAAGATTTTATTTATTTGACACAGAGAAACATAGGCAGAGAGGGAACACAAGCAGGGGGAGTGAAAGAGGGAGAAGCAGGCTTCCCGCTGAACAGGGAACCCGATGTGGGGCTCGATCCCGGGTCTCTGGGATTATGACCTGAGCCAAAGGCAGTCACTCAACCAACTGAGCCACCCAGGCGCCCCTAGACTGCTATTCTAAAGATTTTATTTGTTGATTGATTGATTGATTGATTGTGCAGGGACGGGGAGAAGGAGAGAAAGAATCCCAGGCAGACTGTGGTGAGCATGGAGCCTGATGCAGGACTCAATGCCAAGAATCTTGATCTGAGCCCAGATCGCGAGTCAGTGACTCATCCAGCTGAGCTACCCAGGCACCCCTACACTGCTATTCTAAATAGGTTGGTTAAGGAGGCCTTTCCAAGGAGGATCTGTTTGAGAATACAAATGAAGTGAGGTAATGAGGCATATGGGTATTTGAGGGGAATAAGATTCCAGGGAAAGAGAACAGACAGCAAATAAATAAATGTGTGCACGGACACACACATGCTCAATGGACCAGGAAAATTGTGACAGCAGTCACCTCTGGGTAATAATGAAATGGATTGGAACTGATAGTGTTGGTCATCAAAGGAAAAATATTAGCTTTATCTATAAGTTTTGGAAGTATATGCATATGTTACTTGTTTAAATTTTTATGTTAAGACTAATCAATCATACCTTTAGAAGTATGTATAACATAATTCTAGGTGGTAGGATATGGACATTTGTTATATCATCTTTTCTTTCTGCTGTATCTTTTGGACTTGTCTATATTATATAAATCTCTTAAAATAAAAATTTTAAAAAGCCATCAGTGATTACCCGCTGCTTATTTCATTGAGTCCAAACTTAGCCATTTCAGGCTCACTGTGCTCTCATCCCAGTCCATCTGTTCAGCTTTGTCTTCCACGCTTTTGCCAAATTGAACACCATTTGCTTTGTGAACATGTTCCTCACTTCTTCATACAAATGCTCATTTTCCCCTTTGCCTGAAATTTCTCTACCCTATCTTGTCAGAATTTTTCCTATTCTGGATGCCTGGGTGGCTCAGTTGGTTAAGTGTCTTGCCTTGGTCTCGGTCATCTCTCTCCCTCTGCCCCTCCCTTGGCTCATGCACTCACTCTCTCTCGAAATAAGTAAGTCTTAAGATACCACCTTCCCCATTTTTAAAAAAAGACTATTTATTTTAGAGGGAAAAGTGAGCACGTCTGAGCAGTGGAGGGGGCAGAGGGAGAGAGAGAATCTCAAGGAGTCTCCTGCTAAGTGTAGGGCTCAATCTCAGGACTCTGAGATCATGACCTCAGCTGAAATCAAAAGTTGGGCACTTAACCAACTGACCAAGCCACCCAGGTCTCCCACCCCATTCTTTAAGGCTTAACTCAACTACTTCCATTCTCTTTATCATTTCTTTTTAACTTTTCTATAATTAATGTAATTTATTACCGTCTCCTGTGACTCTTCATAGCATTTGGCCTAGCTCTTGATTTCAGCTTAGGTCATGATCTCAGGGTCATGAAATTGAGCCCCACACATGGCAGGTAGTCTGGTTGAGATTCTCTCCCTTTTCCTCTGCCCCTCCCCCTGCTTACACACTCTCTCTTTCTCTTTCTAAAATCAATATGATTTTATATTGGGTTATTATGATTACTTGTGTATTTCTTTTTCTCTCCTAGTAATATTTGTATAATACGTAGTAGGGATAATTTCATGTCACCTCCATGATTTAGCAAGGAATACAAATCTTTATTTAAGTGAATGTAAGTGGGGCTGCAGTCGTTAAGCCTCTGCCTTCAGCTCAGGTCATGATCCCAGGTCCCGGAATCAAGCCCCGCATCAGGCTCCCTGCTCAGAAGGAAACCTGGCTTCTCCCTCTCTCACTCCCCCTGCTTGTGTTCCCTCTCTAGTGTGTTTCTCTCTGTCAAATAAATAAATAAAATCTTTTAAAATAAATAAATAAATAAATGTAAGTCCATTTTATAACTTGATTTGCTCCATTGTAAAAAGGTCAGACAGGTTTCCGTCAGTTACACAGATCACATTGCCATCATAAAATAAATGCTCATCATACAGATAATATCTCTGTGCATATTTCCTCATCGGTTTATTTTAAGAGGATCATAAATTAGTATCAGAACACTTGATTTCAAGACTTTGCTGTAACAACTTTCAAAAGTTGTAGAACTTTACTGAGCTCTGGTTTTCTCATCTGTAAAACAGGATTATTACCTCATAATAGTAATTAAAGGACTAAATAAGAAATTGTATATAGGGCGCCTGGGTGGCTCAGTTGGTTAAGCAACTGCCTTCGGCTCAGGTCATGATCCCGGAGACCCGGGATCGAGTCCCACATTGGGCTCCCTGCTCGGCAGGAAGCCTGCTTCTCCCTCTCTCACTCCCCCTGCTTGTGTTCCCTCTCTGCCTGTGTTTCTCTCTGTCAAATAAAATCTTTAAAAAAAAAAAAGAAAGAAAGAAAGAAACTGTATATAAAGTGCTAGCCTAGGGGCACTTGGGTGGCTCCAGTTGGTCAGGTGTCTGCCTTTGGTTCAGGTCATGATCCCAGGGTCTTGGGACCAAGCTGCACATCAGGCTCCTTGCTTGGGGTGAGGCTGTTTCTCCCTCTACCTGCTGCTCCCCCTGCTGTGCTCGCTCTCTTTTGTCAAGTAAATGAATAAAATTTTTAAAAAAATTAAAATAGGGCACCTGGGTGGCTCAGTCGTTAAGCATCTGCCTTCAGCTCAGGTCATGATCCTGGAGACCCGGGATTGAGCCCCACGTCGGGCTCCCTGTTCAGTGGGAAGCCTGCTTCTCCCTGTCTCGGGAAGCCTGCTTCTCCCTGTCTCACTCCCCCTGCTTGTGTTCCCTCCCTCTCTAGCTGTGTTTCTCTCTGTCAAATAAATAAAATCTTTTAAAAAATATTAATAAAATAAAAAATAAAAATAAAGTGCTAGCATATCATACATGCAATATTAATTTTAGTTCATACTTTCCTCTGGGTTTTCCTTCCCTCAATATATGCTATATATAAATTGAAAGACTTGTAGTAAGTCAGCAGCTTCATAATGGTATTCCATGCATTGTGCTGCAGAACCAGAGGCAAAGGTGAAATGGATACACCAATGAACTTCCAAAGTCCATTTCAGTCAAAGCAGTTTTCCTTTTTTAGCCTTACTATGAAATAATTGAGGAACAAGATGGTAAGATATTTAAAGTGTACATCATGGTGATTTGATATTTGTATCTGTGAAGGGATCTAGTTAATTGGCAGTTCCATCATCTCACATATTTATCTTTTTGGTGGGGCATTTGGTTTGAACATTAAAGTTCTACTCTCTGAGCAGATTTCTGTTGTATGATACAGTGTTATAGTCACCACGTTTTACATTAGATCCTTAGATGGTATTCAGAAACTTGTACCCTTTTACCAACCCCTCCTTATTTCCCTCACTCCTAGTCCCTAGCATCTACTTTTCTACTTTCTGTTTCTATGAGCTTTACTTTTTCTTTTCTTTTTCTTTCTTTTTTTTTTTTTTTTTTTTTTTTTTTTTTTTTTTTTTTTTTTTTTTTTTTTTTTTTTTTTTTTTTTTTTTTTTTTTTTTTTTTTTTTTTTTTTTTTTTGAGATTCCACATACGGGTGGTACAATGAGGTATTTGTCATTCTCTGGTTTATTCCGTTAGGATAGTATTTCCTTCTTTCTCATATATATTACTCTGTATAATATATTTGTATATATTTATTATTTATATTTGTAATATAATTGTATTAATATAGCACATCTGCTTTATCCAGTCATCCACTGGTGGACACTTAGGGTGGTTTCCATGTCTTTAGCTATTATAATGCAGCAGAGAAGGGAATTGCAGGTATCTCTTCAATATCCTGTTTTCATTTCCTTTATATATACCCAGAAGGAAAATTGCTGGATCATATGGTAGTTCTGTTTTTAATTTTTTGAGGAATCTCCATACTGTTTTTTCATAGTAGTTCCACCAATTTACCTTCCTACCAGTGCACAATGTTCCTTTTTCTCCACATCCTTAACCGACTTCCTTGTCTTTTTTTTTTTTTTTAAAGATTTTATTTATTTGACAGCGAGAAACACAGCTAGAGAGGGAACACAAGCAGGGGGAGTGAGAAAGGGAGAAGCAGGCTTCCTGCAGAGCAGGGAGCCCGATGTAGGGCTCGATCCCGGGTCTCCAGGATCATGACCTGAGCCAAAGGCAGTTGCTTAACCAACTGAGCCACCCAGGTGCCCCAACTTCCTTGGCTTTTTGGTAATAGCCATTCTGACTGGTGTGAGGTGGTATCTCATGGTGATTTTGATCTGCATCTTCCTGATGAAGATTGATGTTGAGTACCTTTTTATGTACCTATTGGCCATTTGTGCATCTTGTATTCAGGTCCTCTGCCCATTTTTAAATCATATTGTTTTTAACTGCTGAATCATTGAAGACTACATCAGAAACTAATGATGTAGTATATGTTGGCTAACTGAATATAAATTTTTAAAAATCAGATTTTTTATTTATTTATTTATTTATTTTTACTATTGAGTCATATGAGTTTTTTATTTATTTTGGATATTAACCCTTTATCGGATGTATGATTTTGCAAATATTTTTTCCCATCCAATAAGTTGCCTTTTCAGTTTGTTGATAGTTTCCTTTGCTGTACAAAGCAGTTTTTCTTTGAGCTCTTTTATATTTTAGAGTTCCTGGTAAAATTTGAGAAAAAGGGGTTTATAACCTAAAACAATTGTTTAAAAACAAATTAGACTAGATGATTCCTCCCAGCTTCAAAATACTATTTTTTGTGATTATTCTGAGCTGTCTTATAAAAAAATATCCCCATGTCTTTTCTTTTTTTTTTATAGCTCTCTTGCTATGAGTCCAGGTGAAGAAATCTTAACTTTATTAGAGACCATACCATGTGATATAGAAGAGCTTAAGAAGGAAGAAGCTAATCTTCCCCCAGAAGATGGTAAGTGGTGGACCAAGACAGAGCAGAAGGGTTAGGAAAAATAAAAATATTCCACTAAGTCTCACAGGACCCTTCGCTAAGAGCACCTGCCGTGTTCAGTGTGGTGTGGTGTGCGGTGGTGTGTGGTGATGTCATGTTGTCTTCTTTTTCAGATGACCAGTGGTTAGCTCTCTCACCAGATCAGTTGGACCAGCTTTTGCAGGAAGCTGCTGGCAAAAAAGAAGCAGAGCCCTTTTCCAAGGAGGAAGAGAACTATGACTTAAGTCAAGTCTCAGAAAGCATGAAAGCTTTCATTTCCAAAGTCTCAACCCACAAAGGAGCAGAGCTACCTCGGTAATTTGGGTTAGAGTATAAATATCTAAGTAGCTAGAATGCAGATGTTGAAGACATCTAGTCATTGCCATTTCCACTCTTGTTTTTCTTTTCAGTGAAAGATTTGTACTGCTGTGTTTCTCTCTTTCGGTGCCTAGTACCATGATCATTTATCTGGAGTTATCTTTCTAATAGCCTAATTCTTTGCAATTCTTAAAGTAAGTCAGAGAGACTACTCAACAGATATAAAAGTGTCCATCCTGGGGCTGTGTAAGGGAATTGTGTATTTTATTCTTTAAACTTTTCTCAGAACCTTATAGACTCTTAACATCTAGCTCTCAGCAAACCCATACTTCCAATCAGTCTCCCACTTCACAAGCCGACTGGAAGCTTCACATTCAAAAGAGGGGAATAAAAGAGTTCATCAGAGGAAGAAATGATAATAGAAACAGGAAGTTACATTTGGCAAGTAATAGTAAAATAAAGTCGATAGAATTGTCACTTGTATGGCAAATATATCTTTATTTGTGTTGATACTCTTGAGCCTCATGAGAAGATTAAAATTTATATTCAATATTCTCTGAAGAAAGCAGAGATAAGGGGGTGGTGGGTACCTGGGTGGCTCAGTCAGTTAAGTGTCCAACTCTTCATCTCAGCTCACGTCTTAATCTCAGGGTTATGAGTTCAAGCCCCATGTTGGGCTCCACACTGAAAAAAAAAAGGAAAGCAGATATAAGAGAAAGTATGTTCTTACTTTTAAAAGTTTAGTTCCTAAAGAAACAGACTTTTTAAAAAGTAACTCAGAGACATGATTTCTTCTGCTAATGCTATCTTGTGGGAGGTATACGGTGGGTAGGTCCCTAAATCAGCATAAGTTAAATGTGCATAAAACAAAGTGAAATTTTTACTTTTCTTTCTTTCTTTTTTTTTTTTTTTCCAAATATTGTATTTATTTTTGCAAGAGAGAGAGAGAGAGATTGAGACCACAAAAGGCAGGGGAGACACAGAGGGAGCCAGATGCAGGACCTGATCCCAGGACCCTGCGATCATGACCTGAGCTGAAGGCAGATGCTTAATCAACTGAGCCACCAGGCGTCCTTTACTCTTATTTCATCAGTCTTTCCCGTTTCTTTTGCCCTGCAAGACCATTTAAACTACAGTTTTTCTTGCTGCACTTCTTTTGAGATCATATCTCTAGAAGTATTCCTAAGAATGGCACTGCTTTAAAAAAAAAAAAAAAAAAGGTTCCAGAGAGTTGTGTTCAAGATAAATGGTCTTTCTCCTTTAATCTTACAGAGAATCTTCTGAGGCTCCAATCACTTTTGATGCAGAGTCTTTTCTTAATTATTTTGACAAGATTTTAGGTAAGTTACAGTGTGATGTTTATTTTCATTTTGAAACTCTAAGTAGCAAGGCTGTTGCTAGAGTACTAGAGCATTGGGTCTTTTGGAAGTCAAAGTATTTGCTTCTTTCTCTTTATGATGTTGAATTGCTTTCAGCCATGAACTTCTTCTGCCCAGTTGAATGATTTTGCAGAGGATGCTTAGCTCAGTGCCTAAGACAGTAACTGCTCATTGAATATTTGTTGAATGAGTGAATGCTGTGTGGCTAGATACAGTTTTACCTTGGCTTCCATGTTATACTGTTTTTTCTCTTTTAGACTTATGGTGCTTAACACTAATAATAAAAAGACCAATAGCCCAATTTTAAAAATAAAAAAGGATATAAACAGGCAATGCCTTGAAGAATATAGACAAATAAATATTTGAAAGTACTTAAACTGTTCCTAGTAAGTAAATATACAATACAGAATAAGAACTTATTTTTTTGCCTAACATATTGGCAAAGATTTAAAGTATTGACAATACCGAGTTTTCTCAAAGCGTCGAAGAAATGGGTACTATCAAACTGTGAGCATTTAAGTGTAAGATGTCCTTCACATGGCGGTTTGGAACTCTAGAAAGTTTATAACCTTTGACTTAGTAATTTCACTTCCAGGAATCTTCTCTATGAAAAAGATACATATGTGCTAAGATGGTATTACAGCATTATAGTAGAAAAAAATTGGAACATCCTAAATATCCGTGGAGAAGGAAATAGTTAAATATAGTACAACGATATTATGAAATATTATGCAGTCTTAAGAAAGAATGATGTCCATCTATATGTTTTCACAAAGAAGGACTTCCAAGACATATAAATAAGTGGAAAAGCAAACCATGGTTCAACGTGTGTGTGTGTGTGTGTGTGTGTGGTGTGTGTACACCCTTATGTTTTTATACATATATACAGAACTGCATAAAGGCCTGGGTACCCACCAAACTATTAAAAGATGTTTAGGGGCGCCTGGGTGGCTCAGTTGGTTAAGCGACTGCCTTCGGCTCAGGTCATGATCCCGGAGACCTGGGATCGAGCCCCACATCGGGCTCCCTGCTTGGCGGGAAGCCTGCTTCTCCCTCTCTCACTCCCCTTGTATGTATTCCCTCTCTCGCTGTGATTCTGTCAAATAAATGAATAAAATCTTTAAAGAAAAAATAAAAGATGTTTAACTTTGGGAAGAGAGTGAGATGTGAGACAATAACAACTCCATATGGCTTAAATATTTATATCAAAATATATTCATGTATTCTGTAACTTTTAAATTTTTTAAGTAAAAAATTTTAGTAATCAAATTCATAATAGAAAAATAAAGCTGTATTTTCAGCTCAGCCAGTGTCCTTTTCTACAAACATCTGCCTACAGTACCATTTTCCAGAAGGGAGTTTAATGAAGTAATTTACCTCTGTATATTGGTCCTTTTCTGCAGATACTACTTAACTCTTTTGAGAGGTATAATCACTGAAGAAAAAATTACCATGTGGCTCTTTCTGTGTTGCGGTCTGTGTAGGGCCAAGTTCTCATGAATCAGACTCTGATGATCTGGATGAGGAAGACTTTGAATGTTTAGACAGTGAGGATGACTTGGATCTTAAAACACAGGAGACTGGGGAAGAAGCATCTGTAAAAGGTACTCTCAATAATCTCAAGTCATACATGGCCCAGATGGACCAGGAATTGGCACATACCAGCATTGGCAAAAGTTTCACCACCCAGAAGCAAATGGTACGTGAGTGTTTAACCTCTTCTCCTATCTGAATGTCTCAATATTTTGAAGGAGAGCTAAAACTATGTTTTATCTTAGTTTTTTCTAATTTTTGATCTTTTTTCGGTGATGAATTTGATTTTTTTATTTGAAATATATAGGAATATAAGATTGCTACTGTTCCCCTAAGTAATAGGATGAAGGATGAATTTTGTTCTCCTAAATATAAGCTTCATATATTACTTATTCCATGTTATCCATTAGGATTTAAAATAAAAAGTCATGCAATGTGGTCAAACTGGTTTGTGGTTGCATTCTACTACTAACGGCTTACACGGACTTTAAAACCAAAAGGATCTTAAATATCCAAGTAATGTTCAAGTTTTAATAGTGTTTGTTCTGTTTTCTTAATTTAGAATAAAATTAAGAATTCATCTTCCACTCATTTTTTTATCCTAGTTTATTTTTTTTAAGATTTTATTTAAGATTTATTTAAGATTTATATATATATATATATGTAAAATAAAAAGTGTGATTCTGGCTAAGTCAGTCTAGGGTAGAGCCTGAGATCTCACATATCTTACAGGCTCCCGAGCAGTGTTGGGATCAGCACACTGCTGATTCATGGACTGCACGTGGCATAACAAAGACACTAAGGCCTGTAGATGAAGCTACAGCCTTTCCAATCCTTTCCCCAACCTGTGAAACCAGAGAGGTTCAAGTAACAGTTTGGAATCTTTGCGGTTGGACTGCACAGAGCCTTGGGTTTTTACTCAAAAGTTTTTTTACTGGGGGAAGAAAAAGGAAATTAGTTTCTTTCATTTAGAGAAAAAATTAGATTATCTCTTTTTAAAATTCATATTTGCATATATCTTTTAAAACTCGTAGGCAAGCTATAAATATGTCTTCTTAACCTTGGTTATCTCCCTTGAGCTATTTCAAAAGAGTAAAGAAGTCCAATTTGTAGAAACTTTTCCTAGAGAGAAGTGTGTTAAAATCATTGGAACCAAATTCTAATATGTATATTATATTGTGAAGTTTAGCGTGCCTGGGTGGCTCAGTCATTAAGCATCTGCCTTTGGCTCAGGTTATGATCCCAGGGTCGTGGGATCCGGCCCTGCATCAGGCTGCCTGCTCGGCGGGAAGCCTGCTTCTTCCTCTCCTACTCCCCCTGCTTCTGTTCCCTCTCTTGCCGTGTGTCTGTCAAATAAATAAATAAAATCTTAAAAATAAAATAAATTGTGAAGTTTATTAGACTTCATTTTTATTTTCTATTAAGGATAAGAAATTTCCTTTTTAATTTAGAATTCAGTTTTACATTGTTGCCTAGTTTTTATTGTAACTACCATCTAATCTAATGGCCATAATTTTGTTTTCTCTCCATAAATAAGGAATCTCTATCCCAGACTACCAATAATAATTCAGATGAGGAAGATTCTGGTGCAGGAGGATCTGTTATGTCACCAGTGGATGTAGATCTGAACCTGGTTTCAAATATACTGGAATCCTATAGTTCCCAAGCTGGACTGGCAGGACCTGCATCGAACCTTTTACAAAGCATGGGAGTACAGCTGCCTGAAAACACTGATCACAGACCCAAAAGTAAGCCGATGCGAGATTAGCCAGCGTACCTAGCTTCTCTTTTTCTTCTTAAATAAATACTGAGTCTCACTATGTTCATGTCTAGCGTAGATGACTCATTTAGTAAAAATGTTTCTTTAGTACAAGTTTCACAGGCTAACTTCTCTGAGCCCCAAATGTTGTCCACTCTGCATAAGTCTTTGTGATCTCAGCTGAGGTACATATAAGGTTTTGAAGTCTGCAGAATAGAGAAAAATCAAGCCCCTGGACAGCCCCCGAGAGGATATTTACATAGCCCGTGTTTAGAACATTAAGTTTATCTTAGTGAGGATTAAAGGAAGAGAAAGGAGGGTAATAGACAAAAATGAGAAATGAATGAGTTGCTCTATTCTAGTTACCAGAAATGACCTTGAGCCAGGCTCATTCTGGTGACATACATTTGTTTTAATATTTTACCTGTTTTTGCTCTCCTGCTTCAGGGACTGAGTGGGCCCTTTTTATCCTTAGCACCTTCATCATTCATTGCCACATGAATATTGTCCAGGCCCTGTACCAAAGCTCCTTCTATTTATCTGCCACTTTCAGTACCCCAAGGCTGCCCTCTTTTGCCTGAACTTTGAGATATCCTTGGAGTTCTAAGAAGCAAAGCCCTCTTTCCACTCACTGCCAGGAAACAAAGTTCAATGTTGCAGCTCCTCTGTTAGCCTCTCTCATCTTTTCTTTTCCAAAACAACACATTAATCCAAAAGCAAACAGTTACTCCATGGTAAGTTTGAGAAACTCATAACCAGGAATCCTGCACACTCCCCTTTCTGTCAGTATTTTCAGATTGGGGATGTGTACACATGTGCTCACAAACACACCCACAGAGAGATAGAAAAGATTGGGAGATGGTAATACACATGGACCCTGAACTGTTTTCTTCTAACTGCAAGATATGAAGAAATCTCAGGACCTCTCTTTCGAGAGTGCTTTTCCCTTCTACATGCTGGGTTCAGTTCAGGTCAGGGCAAGCTGCCAACCTAACAGGACAATCAAGTCCCATCACATACTATCCCTCAACATTTCCTGATGAAGGCACTTTGATTTCCCCAAAGCACTGATGATTTGCCTGCCATGGCAAAAGCAGTGACCTTTTGGGACCAAAGAGAAATTCAGCACTTCATCTTGTCTAGTTCTAGAATCTCGTTTGCTTAGTTCTGTAGACTTTAATGTGTGAATAATCTTAGGATCTCAGGCACTTTTGTCTTTCATCACAAATTAAGGCCTGAAGTCATGTGAAGATACAAATCTTTCCTGGCCATTCCTGTTTTCAAACAGTCCTCTAAGCATATTCCTTCTTCACATCACTTCTGTTGTTCCACACTTGGAACCTGGACTGCAGTGTTTATCATACAAATAGATTCTTTTTCTCCCTCCCCACCTCCTGCCCCAGATTCTCACTTTTTACTATTTCCTCACTTCATAAGGCAGAAAAATACATCTGAACCAAGGTATGGAAATTTATTTTATTTCGTCCTGATAAATTCTCCCCATGACAAGGCATAAAATGACATATATGAATGTTGAGTAATCCTAAATTTAGTTTATCCCATAACACAAGAAATAGTTCGCCCTCACTAATCCTTTAGTTGAAGTTGAAATACTTGACGGGGACCATTTTATATTTAGGAAATTAGGCGTGGCAAAGGGATCATCTTTTCCTTGGGTCACAAGCTGAGCAAATAATGACAGAAGATTTAGCTCTCTTAAGCCCCACTGGGATGCAGTTACGTCAGCAGAACATCATTGCAGCTGATGTATTACAGAAATGTCTGAGGAAGAACCCTGGCTCCCACTTTCTTCATCCCTTCAGATGCCTTAAAGAAATATGGCTTTTATTTAAATACCATGTACAAAATAACTACCTGTACATGAGTTTTTTAATGTTATATTCAATTTTTCTTAATTCTATGAGGATGAAAAGTAACTCAGTAGTGGGTTGAGATTTGCTATATACCTTCCCTACTAAGTTAACATTAAAATTATACCAGGCACATTTTGGCAGTTAGTGTAAACCCAGCATTAACTAGATATATGCCAAAAGGTGTTTGCTTCCAAGACCTCAGTTGAAAATGGGTGCACAGGGGCCTACATCCAAACTAATGCGTCAAGCTTCCCTCTGATTTTGACAGTCGTCATCAGTTTGGCATTTTGATTGCCTATGAATAAGAACTTCCTTAACAGTGCTCTTAGAGGCATCCTGCTGTAGGGTCACCTCCCCTTTTATCAACTGATCTCTCTTATGCCCCTGTGGGATACTGAGAAGGGACCTGAGGTAGTTCATGCTCAGCTAAGCAGGCAGGGTAGAGCAGGATGGCTTTTCCACCCACTCCTTAATCAGTTGGTGGGCAATGGCTAACTTGGGGGGCAACCAGAATGTCCCATTCTGTTGCTGAGTATATGGATTGTTTTTCCTCAGGGCTGTGGCCACCTCATCATGACTGAACCAGCCAGCTGCCTCTAGTTCTTTCAAGTTCACCTGGATCTAAAAGACATAAAGGAAAACAGTATGTAAGGTTAGGAGCTACAAATTTTAGAATAATCTGGCCAAACGTGAGAAAATGTTCCCCGAACTGAGCAATACCTGGGATCTACAGGCTGGGAGATAACTAGTTTTAGGTATTACACAGAAGCAAAAGAGGTGTAACTAAAAGGTGAGAGTTAAATATTTTTTTTTTAAATAGTGTAAAAGAAAAAAAGTGCCTTTTAAAAATCCTGAAAAAAAAAATAAATTCCTGAAAACACAAATACTGAAATACTAAGGAGTGGTTAACAGTGAGGTGTAATATAAAAATAATTCTTGATTAACTTTCAATTTAAAAAGATAAAATTACTCCTCTCTAAAGGATAAGGGATAATTAATAATTATCAAAGGCACATTGCATCCACAGGAAGCTGAGACAAATGAGATATTACTAATTCTATGCACACCAAAATGCAATAGACTTTGGCAGGTAGGGACCACAATGCCATCTATCTGGGATGCTGCAGAAGAGCAAGATGAGGTTGGATAAGACAACATCTAAATCCCTTTCACCCAGAAGTTGCTTTGATTTTACATAACTGATCCCCAACATCCTGGGAGATTTGAACAATAAGACCAACCCTGAAATCAGCCATTTAATTTGATACATTTATTGTGTGCCTACTCTTTGTAAGATGCTCTGTGAAGTCCTACTGAAAAATAAGTTGTCACGTGACTGATACACATACAAAGAAGAATGGTAATTGTGTGGGTGCTCTGAATTTGCATGGAGATTGTTTCCTTTACAAGATTGCAAACTCGTTAAGGGAACAAATCCTACATTACACATCTTTGAATGACACAGACAATGGTGCATTAGACAGATGCCTACTGACCAATGTGGGTGAAGCAAAGGAAATATCACAGCCTAAGGGAAGCATCAGAACTTACCTCTGTCTGCCCTGGTTTCACAGTTGCATGACAAGCAATCATGAGTGAGCTATTAGGAAAGGGCCAGTGCTGGGATGCGGAGTACTGTAGTCTTTCTACCTCCAGTCCCACTTCTTCTGCAACTTCTCTCCGGACTGCCTCTTCCAGACTTTCACCTATAAGCACTCAGATTAATTCAGGACAGCCCTGCAGCAGGAAGGGTGATACAGATGCCCATTTGTGAAAGGAGCCCAAAACTGGCTCCAAAGTTTCAAGTATTCTTGGGAGAGCCCTAAATCCCTGAGTCTCTATAACAACAGGACTCAGATCTTGAGTTCAGTGCTGAACTACAATGCTTACACTAGTTAGTTAGTGAGAATGCAAAATAAGAGTGACAATTAGGCTACCGCTGACCTCAGCTTTAATAAAATTCTAATGCCATGTTTCTCCTTTCACAAATTTTACTCCCAATGGACTGAGAAAAAAAAAAACAAACTTGTAAATAGCTATTGAATTCTAATTAATACAGTGCATGCTGAAATATTTAGGGAGAAGTGTACTAATATCTGCAACTGCATCAAAGAATAAAATGGATAGATGGATGGATAGAATGGATAGATACATGATCAAGTAAATGAAGAAAACAATTGTAGGATCTAGTGGTAAGTGTATGGGTGAGTATTAACTATAATTCTTGCAGGTATGCCATATGTTTGAAAACTTGCCTAACAGTGGAAAATTACAATGCCAGAAGGCAGTTTTTTGACTTGACAGGGAATAGTATGCTTGACTCCAAGCACAACAGCAACAAGATAAAGAAATATCTACTGTTGTTAAGTTTTTGTGTCCTCCAGTCATCTGTACATGCCCTAAACTTCTTACCTATATCACAAAAACCTGCCAGGGCAGAATACATTCCCTTGGGAAAGGAACTCTGGCGAGCGAGCAGGCATCGAGTCCCATCTGACACCAGAGTGATCACCACAGGAGCCATCTAGGAAAAGGGAATGGAAACTTAGACATTAGGGTTTGGGGCCTGTTGATGGGATAAAGGAATGGAAAACTAAGGAAAGCCTTTTAACTGTACAGCCTTCTATCCCCAGGACAGGGCTAGCACACAGTCTTCTTGGATTACTGTCCTTTTAAAGTAGTGCTTACCTGTGGATAATAGATGATCTTACTGGAAGGGCACACACGCTTGCTGCCAGCCATATTCTTCTTGGTGGGCTGCCCACTTCGGCTACAGAACTGATGAGCATCATGCCAACGGAGAAGAGCCTGAGCCTAGGAATACAAAGATAGGCTGACTTAATTTGGAGAGAATGTGAAGCTCATCTGTAATAGGGCTGAGCCTAGTATTTAGAGCAGTTCAAAGGGACATGCCAGTCCCTTTCTAGCCCACCTACTTTAAATGGGTATTAACTGTTTGAACTTTAAAATAAGGAAACTATCTGGATATACTCCTCTAACATTAAGATATTTCCAATGTAGGGGCGCCTGAGTGGCTTGGTGGTTAAGCCTCTGCCTTCAGCTCAGGTCATGATCCCCGAGTCCCAGGATCAAGCCCCACGTCGGGCTGCCTGCTTCTCCCTCTCTCACTCCTGGTGCTTGTGTTCCCTCTCTGGCTGTGTTTCTCTATGCCAAATAAATAAAATCTTTAAAAAAAAAAACAACACATTTTAATTAAAAAAAAAAAAGATATTTGCAATGTAATGTAACACCCCTACAGGTACTCCTCCCCAATAAAGGTGGGATTTTTTTTTTTTTTTGCAAATATATTTAGAGATGTCCTTTTTTTTTTTTAAAAGATTTTCTTTATTTGACAGAAACACAGCTAGAGAGGGAACACAAGCAAGGGGAGTGAGAGGGAGAAGCAGGCTTCCTGCCAAGCAGGGAGCCCGATGTGGGACTCGATCCAGGGACTCCAGGATCAGAACCTGAGCTGAAGGCAGACGCTTAATGACTGAGCCACCCAGGCACCCTAGAGATGTCTTTTTAAGTTAAGTAAACAACCAAAACACTTTAACAAGTGAAGTCTAAAGCCGTGAGGATAAGTCATTAAAGCAATACAAAATAATTTTTTAAAGGAATAACATAATGATGTATGTTATGCTATGGGTCATTAAAAATATCATGAGGCTGATATATCTGCAGGTTCTCAGGAGAAAATGGTCCTGCCAAAAATAAGGGCAAAAGAAAGAAGAATAGGCAATCTCCCTACAGCACATTGTCCTTCTGCCAAGGTTTGTAGGACAGACTGTGATTTATGTGCCCAAGAGGAAACCAAATGTCATTCTAGCCTTGTGCATGCATGCATGTATTCACCCATAAACACTGCCTTACTAAATTTCCTACAGAACTAAGAAGTCAGAATCTACCGTGGTCAGCAAGGAAGCATCCTCCGTATTCAGCTGAAAGAGAGCCTTCCTCAGCTTAGTGAAAGAGCCCTTGAGCTCTGTCTCCATTTCTGGTTTCTGTAAGGAAGCTAGAAAATGAGAACAGAGGATAAAATGAAACAAACATTGAACTTTGCCTTGGGCCCCTCTCGACTATGCCTGTTTGAACAGTGTTTCCCAAACTCACCTGATAATACTCAACTAGGGAAAACAAAATATACAGGTTCTCAAGCCCCTACCTGGAGATTATGAACAGCAGATGAGTGAGGCCCAGAAATCTTTATTTTTTAACAAGCACTAGGTGATTTCTTATATTCAGGCAAATTTGAGAAACATCAGAGCATAGAATTTCTCAAGATCCTCTTCAGAGTAATAAGAATATTTGCACTAGCCACACACTACCCCTGGAAAAGAGGTCAAATGGCACCTCTAGGCTCCTATCTGCACTGCATTCCAGCATCACTACATTTATAACTAGACCAGAAGGAGAGTAGGAAAACCTAGTTGGAACTATAAGCCTGATACCAAACTGGTTCCCAAATGCAGGTCTAAAGACCCCGAGCAATCTCATGGTAACATGTTTATTTACCTGAGATAGGAATGATGTCATGAAATGTTTAAGAAATCTAAAATGTATAAAGGTACAGAGAATGAAATAATAAACATCTGTGTAACCACCACCTATCTTAGAAAGTATTCAGATGTTCTTTAACTTCTTTTGAATGCTGATGACAGTAGATGGGTAGTATTTTTTTATGTCCTTACTTAAAAAAAAATACAAGGTTGATAACCTTTGGTATTCACAGAATTTTCTTTGAACTTTTATTACATGAGATCCCAAAGTCTGAGCACCCCTGGAAGTACCCATTAGAAATAATGTTCTGTACCATTTATGGAAGAGGAGCCATTTAGACCTAGATCCAGAGCAAACCATGCTTCATGCTGTTCAGAGCATCCAATCAGCACAGAGTCTTCTATTCTTTGTGTGTCCTGTCCAAACTTTGCCAGGAGCCTTTCCAACTCTAAGAAACAGAAAAGCAGAAGGGAAGAAAAGAGGTTTTCATTAAATCACCACAGCCATATTAACCTTTTACTTCATCTACTTCACTTTGAAGTAGGTATACCTGCTTCTAGCCACTGCCCTGCAGCTAATTCACTATGTAATCTTGGTCTAATCACTTAGTCTCTCTAGGCCTCCTTCTCCCATTAGCAACCTGAAGTGTTTAGACTAAAGGAATTCTTGTTGTGTACCACTGTATGCTATAATTGTATCATGAAAGGAGAATATCCCCTAGTTCAAAAGACACATGATAGTTAATGTATTATGGTGCTGGGGAAAAAAAGTGTCATGCTTAAAATGCTAGAGGCCAAATCAGTTACATATAATTTGGTCTCCAGATTATGCTGCGTGTGTGGCCTAGGATAGACTATTCATCCAAGATCCCAGTCTGTATAAGACAAGTGCTGTAGAGGGAGGAAATCTGCCCTCCTGTGCATGAAGGACATATTTCTTTGTTCATAATACAACATAACATTGCCGTCTGTTGGCATCCTGATAGCTTCTGCACCGCCAGAAACTACCTGTGCAAGTACTCAACATCTGACCCATGGAGGAAATTCACTGGCTTTCTATTCAGAAGTAAGTCAGTGTATTGTGACATATAAAACATAAAAATGAAAACATATAAAACTGTGGTGCCTGGGTGGCTCAGTGGGTTAAAGCCTTTGGCTCAGGTCATGATCTCAGGGTCCTGGGATTGAGGCCCGCATAGAGCTCTCTGCTCAGCAGGGAGCCTGCTTCCTCCTCTCTGCCTACCTGTGATCTGTCTCTGTCAAATAATAATAAGATCTTTTAAAAAATAAAAAATAAAACTGAAAATTAGTACCTTGAATGCCAAATCCCAGTGTCTGAGATATCTTTATTCACATACCCTAAAAGAGTTCTCAAAACAAATTCATTTTAATTCACTTTTACTTTTGACCCTTCTTGAAGAAATGAAGTCGTGATGCAAATCTTAAATAGCTGAACAGTGTGCAGTTCCACAGAGGCTGGAAATCACTGGTTTAAGCAGGGTCTGGCAAAACATTTAGGCTTTGTGAGCCACATGCCTCTCTGTCACAACCACTCTGCCACTGTAGTATGACAGCCACAGACAATATGTAAATGAATGAGCATGGCTCTGTTCCAATATTTACAAAACAAGCAGTGGGTTCCAATTTGGACAGCAGACTCACTGACCCCTACTTTAAGACAATAGTGTTTCATACCATCACTAAATAATACATGGGCAACTCGGGTTTATACACTAAATAATTAATTGGTAGAAATAGTTTGAAAAATCTGGACTTAGAATTGAAGGATCCTTCTCAGGGATTTGATGGATGATATTCTGCTTAATGGCCACCGGCTGGTCTACTCTACTGGTCCTCCTAGCACTTACCTAGTAGGCTATGCCGGGGGACCTGGTATTGGTGACTGGATTTCTGAAGCAAAGGAGCCAGGCTGTGAAAGAGATAAAATGCTCCTGTCTGGTGGGCTTTTTTACATGCATCATCATCTTCTTTCAGTTCAAATAAATACCTGTATTTTGGAAATAAAGCATTATTGAAACTACACTTAGTTACTTATAAAGCATTCATCTTTCAGCATTCGGTCCTTGCATCCCTCTCCTATCACAGTTATTTCCTTTTCTTTATATCCTAAATTGCTCTTTCCCCTGAAAGACTGATCTCCTTAAGGGCAGGGTCAGCCTTAGTCTGGATCTCCAGCAATTAGCATATTGAATGGCTCAATTCAACAAATATTTATTGAATTGAACTTCAAGGGTAATAAATATTTACTGAACTGAACCTCAAGGTACATTGCCAATATTATGCTGTGAGGCAAGAATTATACGCGGTGGAGTGAAAGGAAAACAAGTACAGTGATAAAACATCAACCACAGAATACCCGGGGATGGGTGCAGATTTTATTATTGTAGACAAAGAGCCAACATCAGTTAACTCTCGTTCAATCTAGGGATGATAAAAAAAGCAGATGTTATCTTCCAACACCTAGTCCCCCAGGGGACACCATTAGCTCCTTATCTCTACCAAAGAGACCACTGAAGGGAAAGTGAAGCCTATACTTGGCGTACACTTATTTAATAAGTGTAATATCTTCAAAAACATTTTTTTTAATTTTATTTATTTCTTTGACAGAGAGGATCACAAGTAGGCAGAGAGGCAGGCAGAGAAAGAGGGGAAGCAGGCTCCCTGCTGAGCAGAGAGCCCGATGCGG
>PITA01003334.1:33207-141304 GCA_004023965.1 Spilogale gracilis
TTAAGATTTTATTTATTTGACAGAGAGAAACACAGCCAGAAGGGGAACACAAGCAGGGGGAGTAAGAGAGGGAGAAGCAGGCTTCCTGCAGACCAGGGAGGCCAATGTGGGACTCAATCTCGGGTCTCCAGGATCATGACCTGAGCCAAAGGCAGTTGCCCAACCAACTGAGCCACCCAGGCGCCTCCTATCATTTGCTTCTTTAGAAGAAATAGTACCAGGGCACCAGGTCATGATCTCAGGGTCCTACGATCGAGGTCCGAGGTCCGAGGTCCGTATTGGGCTCTCTGCTCAGTGGGGAGCCTGCTTCCTCCTCTCTCTCTTTGCCTACTTGTGATCTGTCAAATAAAATCTTTAAAAAAAAAAAAGAAAAAGAAATAGTACTGGATCCAGATCTAGGCTTTTCAAGCACTTTCATTACAGATTACCTAAATTTTACCCTTCAGGAGACTTGGACATCAGGTCAGGGTTCACATGATTCAAGGGGTACTGAATGTAGATTCTCCTTCTGGAGCCCTAGGGACAACCACTTTTGCCTATTAAAAGCCCCAAACAGGGTGCCTGGGTGGCTCAGTGGGTTAAAGCCTCTGCCTTCGGTTCAGGTCATGATCTCAGGGTCCTGGGATCGAGGCCCGTGTCGGGCTCTCTGCTCCGCGGGGAGCTTGCTTCCTCTCTCTCTGCCTGCCTCTCTGCCTATGATCTCTCTCTGTCAAGTAAATAAATAAAATCTTTAAAAAATAAATAAATAAAAATAAAAGCCCCAAACAGACCCAGATTTATGGCAGATTTTGTCACTGAAGTAGGCAATGCCATTTATGGATATTTCCTGTCGGATCTGGGAGCTTTTGTAACACTAAGAGCTCAACATAAAACTACAAAGCAAAATGATAAATGTGCCCCAGTGGCATCTTTAGGAACCTGTTTTTGACTGATAGAAGGGATTACAATGAGCTCTTTATAAACACAAGAGCAAAGAAACCTGAGATTTTAATAAGGTATTTTACAACTTACTGTAAGTGACTGTCACTTCCTGGGACTAAGACTTAATGCACGTCAAAGGAGAGACTTGTGCCACTCGGAAGTTACCAAATATGAACAATACAAACATCTCTGCCTTCCTAAAAGAACAGTGAGAGTGGTACAACCTGTGCTTTGCCCTAATGACCCTAAAAAGCAAAACACCTACAAAAACACCCAGGTTAAGGTCTTAAGTCTGGGGCCTCACTGGAACTGGAACTGAGATCCAAAAAGTTCCTTACATTTTCCTTCTTGATCAGGAACACTAATTTAAAAAATTCATTTTCCCCCTTTAGTTACAATAGCACAGAAACAACACTAAGATTATCGGACATAAACTTATTTTCCTATTTATAAAAATAAAAAGTCATCCTATAAAAATCAGAAAATACACTTAGCAATTTGTTCAAAAAAGGGAAATCATCAGGAATCTCACCAGAGTTGATCACTATTTACACTTGGGAATTCTTCAAACTATTGTGTATCTATACATAGATAGGTATATTCAGAATCATGCCTATTAAGTTGGAGCCTTTTCTCTTTAACATTCTTTTCACGCTGTGTTCTTTATTGATAGAATTTCGTTCTCATGATTTTTTACTCATTTTAAAATCACTTTAACATAATCATTTTTGGACCATTCAATAATTGTTCAATAATTCAGTTGTTCTCAGAGTCTCAGCCTGGGAATGGCAAACGACCTACAATAATGTAAGTACCACAGTTTTCTTTTCTCACGCTTGTTCATGTATCGTCGTATGCTTATGTGCCTTTAAATTCTGGACTGGGCACTCAGGTTTGGCAGAGCTTTTCATGTAGGAGGCCCTGGTTATGAGTGTATTTTTTTTTTTAAGATTTTTACTTTATTTATTTATTTGACAGAGAAAGACACAGCAAGCGAGGAACACAAGCAGGGGGAGTAGGAGAGAGAGAAGCAAGGCTTCCAGCCAACAGAGCCCAATGTGGGGCTCGATCCCAGGACCCTGGGATCATGACCTAAGCCAAAGGCAGACGCTTAACCGACCCAGCCACCCAGGCGCCCCATGAGTATATTTCTTCAGAGGAGTTTTACCTTTGCTTCTATAAGGTGCCCAGGGGCCTTATAAGTCTACAACTACTACTGACATTCTTTTCTTAGGTTGGGGTTTGGGGACCATAACAGATAGTGTAAATTTAAACCCCAAAACTATGAGAACAGGCTAGTGATTTCAAATTCACAGATTTCAAATTTGCCTAGACCATGACATTTACCATCTTCCTGTACTGGTGTAGGGTTTTTGTTTTCGTTTTTTCTTCTGGTCACCTTTAAGTAGTAGTTTAGTTGTTTCTTAGGGGGTGAGGGGTGAGGTAATTAGAATTATCTACCATATTTTCAGAAAACTTCATGAACTATTATTATTCAGTATAGTTTTTTTTTTAAGATTTTATTTATTTATTTGACAGACAGAAACACAGCTAGAGAGGGAACACAAGCAGGGGGAGTGAGAAAGGGAGAAACGGCCTTCCCTGCTGAGCAGAAATCGGATATGGGGCTCGATCCCGGGATCCCGGGATCATGACCTGAGCCAAAGGCAGACGGCCAACTACTGAGCCACCCAGGCACCTTATTCAGTATAGTTTTTTAATTCCATCATAGGGGTGTACCATCATTTATTTCTCCCTCCTTGGTCATTCATCCATTCAACAGTCCTTTAGTACCTACTATGCAGCTGGTATTTTTTTATGTACGAGGGGTACCAAAGTGGGAAAGACAAAGTTCTTATTTTAATAGAACTTAATATTTAAGTATGTCATATATTTTAGGTATTATTGGAAATGTATTTTATTTAGAATTTTTCCAATTATAAATAATTTGCAATGACTGTCCTTATATGTAAATCTTAATCATGTATCCTTCATCCTCAATGTAGGATTTTGAGATATTTATATTTTATAATTTAATGGGCCAAAGAGAGAATAATCAGAGCTCAGGTTGGTCACAACTCACCGGGTCTTAGTGACATAAGTTGACAGCAGCCTAAAGTACAAAAAAGATTTTCTCCTGCAAGCAATTCCACAATACAGGGACATTGTCGGGTCCTTAGAGAAAAGAGAAGTTAAAAGAAAAGAAAGTCATAGTATGCAATTTAAAGTAATGGATCACCAAGATGGTTATACTTTAAGCCAGGATAGGATTACTTTTTAATATTGAGGAAAGAAACTAAATAGGAGTCAGATGATCTGGCTTCTAAATTGAGTTTGTGCCACTAACTAGCTGTGGGATTTCAACTTTTCAGTATCTCTTTTCTAATCTACAAAACTGGAACATGTTCTGCCTACCTAATAGGTTGAGACTCTGCTATCTACAAAAAAAATATGTTCCTCCATGCATATTATAGAATTTTTGCTAGAAGGTAGCTGCTAAGCCACAATTTACATTTCTCTCCTTGTATCTAAGTAGTGCCAAAAGTAGGTCTTAACAATGGAATGTGAGTGGAAGTGATGTATATCTCTTCTAAGTGGGTATGCCTAGGGGTTCCCAGATGGCTCAGTTGGTTGAACATCTGACTCTTGGTTTTCTCCGGTCCTGATCTCAGTCAGGGTGGTGGGATCAAGCCCCATACTGGGCTCCCCCATCAGCTTGGAGTCTGCTTGAGATTCTCTTTCTCCCTCTCTCTCTCTGCCCTTCCCCCCACTCACACGTCTGTGCACGCTCTAAAATAAATAAATAAGTCTTTAAATAAAAATTTAAAATAATTTTTAAAAAGTGGGTACGTCATCATCCTCTTTCCTCCTTCTGCTTGGAAGACTCTGGAATGGCAGAGCCATTAGATGGAGAAACTGGATCCTTGAATCACAACATGGAGAAAAGCCACTGGCCAACCAAAGGACCTTCTCCACACACATGCTTTGGATGACTTATGAGTGAAAAATAAACTATCATATTAAGCAACTGAACTTTTGAAGTTTGTTACAGCAGCTAGCATTACTCTAATACCAGGTAAGACTGAGAATGTCTCCAAAGTAACAGAGCTAAGTTTCCCAATATATGAAAGTCAAAGTGCCTCTGAGAATGAAGTAAGAGGAATCTTGCAGATAAGAAAAATATAAAAATTATGGCCATTAAGAAAATATCTCAAAAGGCAGCTATGCAAATCTACATGAATCTAAGATATTTTCTATTTTGTGTATCTCCTTGTAAGAAAAAAAAAATTCTGTATCTTAGGAATCCATTCTGTAGAAGGTGATTCCTTTTAAATTGTGTATCAATAAGTATTTTATTCTCCATGAAAAGTAGATATCACATTGGCAATAAAAGTCAGAAAGGTTCACTGAAACGAGAAAATCAGTACAAATACCTACCACCCTTTAAACTGTGCCCAAGGGAAGCAAGCTTTGACACTAAACAAATCACATCTAAAGTTTAGGCTTACTTCTTAGTTGCATAATTATGAATCACTGATGACTAATCCTTGGACAGTTTTGGCTACAATCTATGTCCCAGCCAAGGGTAAAATATATTTAGCAAACAACATTCAACAAAAAGTGTTTATTGAAAAATGACTTTATACAAGGTCCTTTAAGAAACACAGAAATGGGGGCACCTGGGTGGCTCAGTTGGTTAAGCAACTGCCTTCGGCTCAGGTCATGATCCCGGAGACCGGGGATCGAGTCCCACGTCAGGCTCCCCACTCGGCGGGAAGCCTGCTTTACACCCTCTCTCACTCCCCCTGCTTGTGTTCCCTCTCTGGTTGTGTTTCTGTCTGTCAAATAAAATATTTAAAAAAAAAAAACACACACAAAACACAGAAATGTACCGGATGAAAAACCTGCTGTCAAGGGACTCTAGTAGGAGATAGAAAACAAACATAGCTTTCCCAGAAAGCAAAATGTGATATGTGAGTTACAAAGCATTCTAGGCAGAGTATTAAAAGTGTAATTCCTAGTGTAATAACCCAAAGATTTGTGTGATATACTGGAAGAAATATATTTACATTTCTTGTATATAGATATGTCATATGTATATGTCTCATGTACAAACTCTGAGAATGTAAATTGGTACAATATTTTGGGGGAGAAATTTAGAAATATGTATCAAAATGTTAAAACATCCCTTTCACCTAGCAATTATACTTCTAGGAATTTATCCTATGAAGGAAAGGATATGTATAGGAACATTAACTGAAAAGTATGATAAAGGAGAATAAGATACAGCTCTTAAAAATAAAGATAAGGGGGGCGCCTATGTGGCTCAGTCAGTCAAGTGTCCAAATCTTGGTTTTGGCTCAGGTCATGATCTCAGGGTCCTGGGATCAAGTCCCACATCAGGCTGCACTCAACAAGGAGTCAGCTTGGGATTTTCTCTTTCCCTCTCTCTCTGCCCCTCCCCCATACTCTCTCTCTCAAATAAAATCCTTAAAATATATAAATAAATACAAGATAACAGTGGAAACATTCATATATAGTAACAGGGAAAGATATTCACAATATATGTTTAAGTAAGAAAAGCAAGTAATATTTGGTTGGTTTACCATGATCTAATTAATTTATAAAGGAAAGACATAGGGGTGCCTGGGTGGCTTAGTCAGTTAAGCATCCAACTCTTGATTTTGGCTCAGGTCATGATCTCAGGGTTATGGGATCTAGCCCTGTGTTGATCTCTGTACTGGGCATGCAGTCTGTTTAAGATTCTCTCTCTCCCTCTCCCTCTGTCCCTGCTTGCCCCACTTCTCTCCCTCTAGACAGAAAAGGAAGGAAAGAAAAGTAAGACAAAAGGACATATACATATCAGTAAACATAAATTAAATATGTATTTATTTGTATTTTTAAACTGACCAGAAGTACACATATAAAATTGTTAACAGGAGTACCTCACTACAGTCCCAGGGAGCCAAAAGTCATTTTTCGTTAGTTCCTTGAATCCTGAGAGCCAAGAGCTATTTGGTTGAGCTGTCACTACCATCTAATCTGTGTGGCCCGCTGTACTTGACTGCCTGATGTTTTGCCTAGTTTCTGTTACTAAATTAACCTTAGCCAGTTGTGGATTATCATGGTCTGCTGACTCATGGGATAGTGGCCACAGAGCTTGTAAAAAACACAGTCAAGTTCTTAATGTAACCTTGAAAAAACATTAACAATCAAAAGAGGAAAATCACTTATTTCAGCTGAGAATTATACCTTCATTGGTACAGTCATAAACCTAGTAGATAAAAATTAAGTCTAATTTTTTTTCTAAATGGTCCCTGCATATTTATATATACATATATATATTCTATAAAAACAGTATAGAGATTATTGAAATGCCAAAGAAGAGAAAATCATTTCCTTAAAAATCAGCTTTCACTGTAATTTTTTCTTTTAAATAGATAAATTATAAATTTAACATAATTATATTATAGGACATCTAAAAAAGAGAATTGTGATGATGTCCATAATATGACCACATAAATATAACTTATGTATTTTCTAATCTTTTTACATGTACAACTTCTACATATTTGTAATTAGAGGACACATTTTTGTCACTTGCTTTCATGAAACACATCACAAGCAGTTTTCTATGTTTTTGTATAAGCTATATAATTTTTTTAGCTGCAAAATGCTACATTCAGGTAGACTCATCCTTATTTTACTAAACATTACCCTGATTTTAGATATTTAGGTTGCTCTGATTTTATATTACCAGAAATAAGATACCACTAAATACCTACATACTCTAAATACCTATGTGCAGATATTTCCAGGTTACTTCTTTAAGTTTCCCAAAGTAGAATTACTGGGACAAAATTTAGTTTAAAATCGTATGGCTTTTTCTACACATTGCCACACTTATAAGATTCAGTAGTGTTTGGTTTAGAAAAAAAACAACTTTCATTTTATATTTTTTTGATAATTACCGAGATTGAAAGTATTTTGAAATTTAATAGTCCTAGTTCCCCTTTTGTAAACTGTTTGATATCCTGTGCTCATTTATTTACTGTGGTTTTGACCATTCTAGATATTTAGAATATTATAGTACATTTCTAGCATTTTCCATAACGGAGTCACAGAAACACATTATAGGAACCAACTGCTATGTGTTGCTTTTCTTTGTGAACCTCACTACAAAAAAAAAAAAAAGTCTTTTAACACTGAGAATTATATGTGAAATCACTTTTAGAATGAAAATATGATTTCTTGTAACTCCATACTATTTAGAAATCTAATGCAGAGAAAATTTATTACTTTTTTCTAAACAGTTTGTGATATTTTTTTTTACTCTTTTAGAGGTCTTCAGTGTGATGTTTTATTTAAAGTATATTGGCTCAAGGGGCTCACCTTTAGTAAACATGCTGGAAAACAACTGGTAAACCTGCCATGATACTCAAATCCACATTACAAACAGAATTGTTTTTGTTTGAATTTTATTGTTATCGAATTTTATTCCTGACCACATGCTGGGGATTAAAAGTTCACTATTCACGAAGTAAATTTTGGAAGAAAATACTAGCATGGTTATTTTACGTTGGATGACAAGCTCAGGCCTGCCTTTTGTTTTGTTTACAGTCTGTGTGTATCTCCAAACTGAGGAAGGAGCAGGGAAGTAAGTACTGAAAAGACTCTGGACTTTTGTTCTCCCACTGACTGAATTTGTAATCTAGAGCTGTCACCTAACTCATGGGAGCTTGGTTTCTATCTCACTTCTCACAGGGGAAGTAAAGACAGAAAATGGATCTAAGGTGTATTACTACCATGTCAGGTTTTCACAGACCTAATTCTCAAATCTGTTAGACTGTAAAATCCTTAAGGGTTGGGACTGTATCTTCCCCTATCTATAGCATCTAGCACTATCTCTATCACAACATAAAACACAATATAGATGAATGAATGAATGAATGAATAAGTGAATGAATGAATGAACAAATGAATTTATCCCATTTTACAAGTAAGGAATATAAAGCTTTAACTAATCTGAAATCACAGTTTAGACAGCAGCAGTTTCAAACCCAGGGCTATCTGGCTCTAAAACTCATGCTTTGATGAGAAATACATGGGAAGCATTTTACAATGTTTGTTTATGATTTATGTCTTTAAAAAGTACCAAGACTGAGGGGCGCCTCGGTGGCTCAGTTGGTTAAGCGACTGCCTTCGGCTCGGGTCATGATCCCAGAGACCCGGGATCGAGTCCCACATTGGGCTCCCTGCTCGTCAGGAAGCCTGCTTCTCCCTCTCTTGCTCCCCCTGCTTGTGTTCCCTCTCTCTGGCTGTGTTTCTCTCTGTCAAATAAATAAAATCTTAAAAAAAAAAAAAAAGTACCAAGACTGACAGAGATGAAAGATAATATTATTTTTACCAAAAATTATTTGATGAGGAGGCAAAGTTGTTAAGATTAACTATATCTCTTAAGTCCCTGTAATAAATAGTTCCCACATTTTTCATCCTGTTCATTTTAGCAGAAGAAAGATTACTTTGTAAAGTACTACAGCAGGAAAAAAAGGCCCATCTTGAATCTCTGTGGTTATTCTACTAAGAACTTTGGTAGTGTTTGAGAAAGCCCTTTTCAGTCTGTCTATTCATGACTGTGGACCTCAGTGGAATGAGGAAATACACAAAACTGAGGAGGCGTAGGCACAGATTTCAAGGTCTCACTAAGCGTTATGGTTTGATTTCTAAAAATATGTTCCTCCCTTAATTCAAAAATAATGCAGGCACAAGGCAAAAAAGTAAGCAAATTCCATTTTTAAATGACTCTCCAAGGAAGTACCAGAAAAATATTAGCTTTAGCTGTAGTTAAAAGGATAGTTCTATAAGTTATGATGCAAAACTGTGGCCATTCCCTGGTTTCTGCAAGAAGGAAAAGAAAAAGCTAAAATCACAAAATGCTGTGACCGAGAGCTTTTTTCAAGTTTTGATTATACCTTCCCATAAAATCCCTCCTGCACTTAGAACCTCAACAGTTTTCTGTTCCGCTGTACTCACTCTGAATTTGGGGGAGGGTGCCTTCCTAGGCCTCAAGAATCAGCAGAAACCAGGGAGCTCCTAAAGCTCCTGGGAAGTAGGGCTTCCCTTCCTCAGAGGCCTCTGCCACACTTCCCAGAATCCCCTAGAGATGCACTTTGGGAAATGTAGTTCTGTTTTCGTGCTAGCTATTAAGTCCTCCAATGTTAACCAAGGTTGTAAGCATGCTTTTGCCACACTTCCCAGAATTCACCTCGAGATACACCCTGGGATTTGTAGTTTAATCCGGAGGCATGTTGAAATCGCTACAACAGCAAAGTTAACCCTGATTGTCAAAAGCATGATCTAAAGATCTTCTAAATTCATTTCCAGAAAAACTACCGATCTTGTCTTTGGAGAAGCAGCAGATTCACTTTTCAATAGCAAAAAGATAGTCATTAAACCCATCCTAGTACACAGAAGGCATATTTTGTGGGGGAGGAAAGGAGTGTTGGGGCAGGAACTCAGATAACTTTCAATCTTTCTGTCTCTGCCCACTTTAGAACTAGTTCTAACATTTTGTGAAATTCTGCCAATTTAAAATGACCTGACTGTGTCTAAATGAGTGTGAGCTTATGTTAGAATGCATCCCTTGATCAACCGGGGCAGTGTTCCATAGGACTGAAAGCAATCTAGCAAAACTACTTTGGTTCTGCTCTTTTCTTACTATAAAGTGGCTTGCTTGTAGGAGAAGACAGTTTTGAAGAACCTTCATTCAACATGTATTTAATGAATACCAAATGTGCCTGGGACTGTTAATAGGCACCAGAAACAACAGGGAAAAAAACACGAAAATTTCTGTCTTCATGCAACTTACATTCTAAAGGAAAAAACAAGTAAATATACAATGTGTCTGGTATAAGTGCTGAGGAGAAAAAAAAGCAAGAAAAGAGGAGGGAGGAATTTGTTATTTTATATAGGGTGGCCAGCCTTATTGTAAAGATGATATTTGAACAAAGTGAAAGTGTTGAGGAAGGAAACCAAGTAGAAATCTGTGAGAAGAGATTTGTGGACAGGAGAAAATCAGCAGATACAAAGGTCCTGGGGAAGAAGTGTAACTGGTAGGTCTGAGGAAAGCCTAGAACAAAGCATGATAGAGATGAGGCCAAAGAGTAGCCAAGTATCAGATCACATAGGGCTTTCACAAATCTTACAATTTTTTTTTTTAAGATTGTATTTATTTGACAGAAACACAGCCAGAGAGGGAACACAAGCAGGGGGAGTGAGAGAGAGAGAAGCAGGCTTCCCGCAGAGCAGGGAGCCTGATGTGGGGCTCGATCCCAGGTTTCCGGGATCATGACCTGAGCTGAAGGCAGTCGCTTAACCAACTGAGCCACCTAGGCGCCCAGTTCTTTTTTTTTTTTTTTTTAAGGTATTATTTATTCATCTGACAAAGAGAAACTGCCAGAGAGGAAACACAAGCAGGGGGAGTGAGAGAGGAAGAAGCAGGTCCCCTGCCGAGCAGGGAGCTGGATGGATGAGGGGCTCAGTCCTGGAGCTCCAGGATCAAGACCTGAGCCAAATGCAGATGCTTAATGACAGCCACCCAGGCACGCCAAATCTTACAATTCTTAGAGAGCCATTGTATTCCTTTTGGTTTTTACTCTGAGACGGATGGGATGTTACAGAAGAATTTGAGCAGGAGAATGAGATGATTTGACTTACATTGTATAGGAATTACTATGTGTCTGGAGGTTAGGCTACAGGGGATACCGGTTATTAAATCATGAATGTTATTATTAATATGTAGCTTGGTTACATGGGAAGGAAGAATAGTAACTCTGGCTGACCAGCCATTTCTTTTGGATCTTTCCATTAAAACATGAACCCAAACATTTTATCAGATCATTGTCCTTAAGGAAGGCACAGAAAATTCAAGGGATACAAGATTATAAAGTCAATAAATTCCAAAGAGATGGGAAAAGATGCTTAGAGAAAATTAGGGCTCTAATAATTTTTTAAAAAATCAAAATAACTCTGGTTTTGAGCAATTAAGTGTTAAGTGCTATATAACAAAAATAATAATATGGTCTGAATCTTTATGTTCCCTCAAAATTCATACGTTGAAACAATAATACCCAATGTGATACTATGAGGAGGTGAGGCCTTGGGAGGTCGTGAGAGTGGAGCTCTCATGAATTAGATTAATGCCCTTGTAAAAGAGGCCCAAGAACACTCCTTTGCTCCTTTTACAAGGTAAGGATTTGGAGAGAAGTCAGCAGTCTGCAGCCTAGAAGAGTCTTCACCAGAACCCAATCATGCTGGCACCCTGCTCTTGGACTTCCAGGCTCCAGAATTGTAAGAAATAAATTTCTGTTGTTTACAGGCTGCCCAGTCTGCAGCATTTTGTTATAGCAGACCAAATGGACCAAGACAAATAGAGAAATTAACTAGACATTTACTTGGTCCAGGTACCATGGAAAAGTTTTCACATATTATCATTAATCTTCACATCCTGTGAGATATGTATTATTATTTGCACTTTACAGATAAAAAAACACAGGGTTAGAAATGTTAGAAAAGGAGAATGAAGAGTGAATGCTAGTGGGAACGGTGGGTTAAGGGGGGGGTTGAGTGATGAAAATGTAAAATTGTGTGGTGATGGCTGCACAGTTCTGTGAGCCCCAAGGAGTACAAATCGGTTGATGGAATGGCACACTTTATGTGAGTAAGTTATATGTTATTTGAATTATAGCTCAAAAAAGCTGTTAAAAATATTCAATCAGATCATAAATTATGTTAAACAATCACAGTACATGGTTTGTAAATACAACAAATACGGTATAAATAACTATAATTCTTATAATATTTTAGGTCATGATAAGGTAAAAATTATCTTTCCTCAGACATGCTTAAGTTTAAATCAATGGCAATGTTTAACGATGTAATAAATTAATACTGTTTTAAGGGCAAAAATTGAGCCTCAAGTGGTTGAATCCCAGGCTAGCTTTTGGTGGTGAAAGGAACAATGTATTTATTTATTATTTATTTTTAAAAAAACATTTATTTTTTAAAAGGTATTATTTGTTTATTTGTCAGAAAGAGAGAGAGCCCCAGCAGGGGGAGTGGCAGGCAGAGGGAGAAGCAGGCTCCCCACTGAGCTGGGAGCCCAAAGCAGCCCTGCCTGAGCTAAAGGCTCAACCGAGCCATCCAAGCATCCCAAAAGATGTATTTATTTATTTTAGAGAGAGAGCGTACACGCTCGCACATGAACAAGGGGACGGGCAGAGGGTGAGAAAAACTCTCAAGCAGTTCAGGGCTGAGTGTGAGCCCCACACAGGACTCAATCCTATGACCCAAAGTTCATGACCTGAGCCAAAACCAAGAGTTGGGTCCAGGCACCCTGAAAGTAACAATGTTTTTAAGGTATGTGTTTATTAATTCATTGAACAAATGTTTATTGAAAACCTGTCATATGCCAGGCATCATGCTAGAATTGAGGTTATAATTGTGAATAACATACTGTCTCTGCCATCAAGAATTAATTATGCATGTATATGTGTGTATGATGTGTGTCAGAGAGAGAGAGTGAGTTAGCATGTGGGCATGTGAGACAATAGTTCATTTACTCAGTCTGGCCACTTGTAGGAAGGGACATAAGATGTAGGCTGTACCTGAACAAACTTGGAGAGAAATTACGACTTCATTCTGCTGGCAGGTTTATGGTTGGCTAATGTGTCTCATAACATGTGAGACAAGAAAAAAATCTAGCAAACAGATGGAAAGGGGTTTTTGTGAGAGTTCCTTAAATAATAAGCCACTTTCAAAAGAGCCCTATCTGCATATCTAGTGGTGCCATAAACACTGGGAGGTCCTTATGCTTCTCTTCAGGAGCAAAGTACAATAGGTTTCCTTCTCCTCAATCCAAATAGGGGATGATGCTTAACACAAAGCAATGGATGGAACCAAGATCATACTCAGAAGAGAAGATAAAACAGAACAATTACAGTATACCAAATTAAAAATTAATTTGAATACATGATTGTTAGCATAATGCAGTCACTCGACCAACTGGGTTTCTATTTCCTGTTAATTGAACTCTTACTGTCCTTGCTTTTGCTCCCCGACCTCCCTTTTTAAATGACTGTGAACCATTTTACTATAGTCACTAGGAGTTCCACCAGAAAATGGACAGAAGTTAATAAAAAATTACCAGTTTCGTTATCAGTTGAAAGATCTGGCAAAAAGCTTTCAATAATAAGTTATGACTATAGTTAAATAATTAGCATCTTGTATAGTTTCACCTTTACCCCGTATCTAAAGAGGTTCTGAGTGTTAGATAAAGTGTATATTGTGTGTCATTATATCTCCAAAGCAAATGTAATTTTTTCTGTTACTTATTCTGTTACTTATTTTACTTCTTTAAGCCTCAGTTGGAGATATCCCTGAATCTCAAATACTTTATATCATAAGCATTATCTGGATAAGTGATCATTATGTTTCTGATGTTGGATGAAAAGAATTTAGAGACCTCCCTGATTTACATGATCCATACTCTCTTTATTCCTACGTTACAATGGAAGCTTGGGAGGTAGCTGTTATCAGTTATCTATTGTAACAATAATGCTTCATAACAAACCAATCAGAAAATCACAGAAGCTTACAGCAAGTGTTTATTACCCACACAACTGGAGGGGTTGTCTAGGTGATTCTGCTGATCTTGGTAAGCTCATTTATATGCCTGGAGGTGGGTACACTGTTAAATAATCAAAAATGATCTTGGCTAGGAAAATGGAGATACCTTGGCTGTGCTCCATGTGTCTCTGATTTGCTAGCAAGCCAGCATGAGCACATTCTTTTGATGATGATGGCAGACAGATGGTAAAAGCACATGTGGGAATTTGCAAGTTTCCACAAGAGATCACTCTCACTTGTGATACCAACTACAAGTTTTAAGGTTTCCCAAAACTATTCTCAGGTTTTTTTTTTCCTAAAGATTTTATTTATTTATTTGACAGAGAGAACAAAAGCAGGAGGAGAGGCAAACAGAGGGAGAGAGAGAAGCAGGCTCCCTGCTGAGCAAGGAGCTTGATGCAGGACTCAATCCCAGGACCCTGAGATCTTGACCTGAACTGAAAGCAGATGCTTAACTAACTGAGCCCCCTAGGCGTCCCCATTCTCAGTTTTGATAGGACTCACAGAACTTACTGAAAGCTATTATAGCTTCTGTATATCTTATAATTATGGCTTATTAGAGGGAAAGGATACAGATTAAAATCAGCCAATGGGGAGAAGCACATAAGGTAGAATCTGGGGAAATACCAAAAGTGGAGCTCCCATTCTTCTCTCCCCATACACTCAGGATGTATTACTTTTCCAGCATCAATGAGAGATAATACATACAGGATGCTGCTGACCAGGGAAACCCACTTGAGCATTGGAGTCCAGAGTCTTTACTGGGGCTCCATCATCCAAAACTCCTACTGTAAATCACATTGTTGGGCTTTCTGTTGTGGGCAATCCCTATTCCAAGCCTATTGGGTATGGCCAATCCCCACCTAAAATTACATTGTTAGATTACTCAGTGGGCTCCAAGAACCCCAGGCAAATGAAGACACTCCTATCAGGCATGAGATTACCTCCCAGAAACCAAGGGCAAAAGACAGACTTCATTTTGGGCAAGATAACTTTTTTTTTAAGACACAAGCATGAATACAGGAAATGGGGAAGAATTATAACTATCAGTTCAACGAATCTAACACAGTAGCTCTATTAAAAGTACTCCTTAAATTGGCACAGGATATTAAATTGTGTTCTTTAACTTTAGGATTGACTTAAGAACTAACATTAACCCCATACACTAATTAAAGATGCTATCAAATAAGCATCCTTCTCTTTACCCCTTGTAACCATTAAGATTAGAACTAATCACTCTATTTTATAATTTTTGTGAAAGCCATTGAAACAGATCTAAAACTCACCAACTTTGGCTCTACAATTAAAAAACAACAGGACAAAACCTCACGCATTCTATACTATATACAGCATCTGATGATGAGTACTCTCCTATTAAGATAGTACTTGCTTTTCCAAGAATTTTCAAAACAACTATCTCAGTTGATTCTCATAATGTTTTTGTGTGATTGATGGGGCAAATTTTATTATGGCCATTTAGTGGATGAAGCATAACAGTTAAAACAATTGACTTATGGCATCCTGCTATACTGTTAATGATGGACTAGAACTTGGGCTCACTGATTCTACCAGTGCTCCTTCTAGATCAAAGTTTTTCTGCCTACCAAATCCTGTGATTCTGTGACTGAATGAATTCCAGGTCCTAATCTCTGAATCTTGCTTCACCAAATAAAGTTGAGATTTCTGGCATTCTCACTTGGTTTGTTTGAGCTCTTAACAAGTCCCTCTGGCTGGAAGAATGCATGGACTAGCCAAGCTGTACAAATCTTTCAGACAGCTAAGTCAGATGCTGTTTGTTTATAAACAAAAGCATTCTTCTGAAATGTAACTTAATTGTTTTCAATAAAAATATATCTTTTAAAATTTGTAAGCATGTCTTATGCTTGACAGAATAACTTTTGGACATTCCCCTGTAAGATGTAGCACTTGAAAATATGTAATACTTAGGACTCAAGTTATTTATATTCAGAGAGTGATACATTGCTAAGGAAAGATACGGAATGAGAAAGGACTAACTAGAGTTTAATACAGCTGCATTCTATTCATAAATTGTTCACAACCAAAATTAATAAATAAATGTGCCTTATTCACCAGTGTACTTCCAATGCCAGATATAATGCCTGGAATATTATAAGTACTCAATAAATATTTGTTGAATGAATGAATAAGTGAACCACTAAAATAGGCTTCCTTATTACAACAAATTGATCTGAAAAGAGTGAAGGCAAAAGTTGCTTGGTAATAGGTAATAATCTCCTGACATAATTGTTTTTCTTTTGGAAAACAAGGACACTTCCTTCGGGAATTAGAAATTTGGTTCAAAACAAGAAAACAGCTGAGACCTGATTCGGAGCTGTCTCTAAAATGACTCTTACTACTAGTACTAGGGTAGTACATCCTTTAAGATATGTTTGGTTACTTGCAAATGAGATTTGAGAAAATTCAAATTTAATTTGCTTAAATAATAAATGCATTTATTAACTTGCACAATTAAAACATTCAACTGTAATTTGGGCCTCATACACTAATTAAGGTTTTACTCAGTCTTTCTCAGCTCTGTCCTATTTCATGTATTGGCTTGTCCTCAAGTTGGCTTCCATCATGGTAGACAGAGGACTTCCAGGAGATCTTAGGGCTATTTATTTTTTGTTACTATCCAGACGGTATGTCTACCCTCAGCCATGAAACAAAAGTATTGGTCTTCACTCTATTTGGATCAATATAGGCTAGACTCCCCACTTTCTGAACCCCTAACCAGACAATTCCTGGGGTCAAAGGGATGTCATGAATTGTTTCGGACCCGGGTTAAGTGACCACCCCTAATTGCTGTGGCAAGACAGACTGTCAGTTTACTGATGTGAATCAAGCTTATCAGGATGAGGAGCCTCCCCTGATTTTGGAGTAGATAAATTTCTTGGATATGCAGTTTGATTTTATTAGTTTTGGAATGTACTGTCTCATTATCTCTGCAGATATTTCTAAGGGCCCATTTCCTTTCTCCTCCCTTTCTGGGACTCCCAACTACACATATGTAAGATTTTTGATACTGTCCCAGAACTAATTTTATTGTTCTATTTGTTTTTCACTTTTTTCTCTTAGGTTACTGGCATCCCCTACTTTTTAAAAGTTTGCATAATACCACTTCACTTTTATGAAAGACCTACATCAGTACCTGTTTTTGCTAATTGAAAGAAATCAGGATTTTCATTTCTACCAAAAAAAGACAAAACACAAAAATAGTGTTCAGTGTTTGTTTTGCAGTGAGTTGCTATAGAGGCAGTATGCACTCTAGGCAGAGAGTGGCACTGCCAAGCTCCCTCCCCAAAACCACACTCAGCATCTCAGCACCAAGCCACCATAACTTTGCACAGTGTTTGTGAGCATTTCTACTTTATCTTGATTTATTTTGTGCATCTGTTAGCACGATGTGTCCTAAGGTATCAGAAAAGCCTAAGAGAGGTTATTTTTTGGGTCTGGGAATGCTAAAAAATTTTTTCCATATAAATTAATGGTTATCACTTCTTTACTTTATGCCATTTCGGCTTGGAGAAGGTTTCATAGAAATGCTCTACTTTTGGATAGCTGGTGAAACCTGTATTGGTTTAGGTAACTTGTTCTTCTGTACTCAGCTGTGTTGAGTACACTGATAAGTCCATCAAAAGAATTATTTATCTCTGAATAAAGGGATTTTCCCCCTAGCACTTACCTTTGACTCTTTCTTAGAATCTTCATCTACCTACTGAAATTCCCCCATTTGTTCATGCATTTTGTTCCCTTTCTTTCACTAGTTAGTTTGGGCTCATCTCTTGACTCCATTTCTGTTGACTACTTTGTCTCTTGACAATGAGATTTTTGTTTGTGTGTCTCATGTTTTTCTTTTTCTTTTTCTTTTTAAAGATTTTATTTATTTATTTGACTGAGAGAGATCACAAGTAGGCAAAGAGGCAGGCAGAGAGAGCAGAGGAGGAAGCAGGCTCCCTGCCGAGCAGAGAGCCTGATGCGGGCCTCCATCCCAGGACCCTGAAATCATGACCTGAGCTAAAGGCAGAGGCTTTAACCCACTGAGTCACCCAGGCGCCCCGTGTCTCATGTTTTTCTAATGAATGCTGGACATTATGTGTATCACGGTACTATTTTCTGGTAAGCAGTGACAATGAACACAACTCTTCTGTCAGGTTGTTAACTTTGGGGGTTGGATCCATCTAGTTAGGAGTGGAGCTGGGCTGGGGCTTTGTATATCACAGCCTTCAAATTCATTTAGCAGGAAGATACTGTTTCCTTGTGCTTAGCATTGGGGCTGTTGTTTCAGAGAGTTTCTCTCAGTGTTCCTGATTTCCCCTGCACTTTTTTTTAAAAAAAATATATATTTTTAATTTATTTGATAGAGAGAGACATAGGAATAGAGGGAACACAAGCCTGGGGAGTGGGAGAGGGAGAAGCAGGCTTCTTGATGAGCAGGTAGCTGGATGTGGGGCTGGATCCCAGGACACTGGGATCATGACCTAGGCAGAAGGCACATGCTTAATGACTGAGCCACCCAGGTGCCCTACCCTGCACTTTCAATTGCCCCTGCATTCTTATGCCACAGAGGGGCTCTCTCAATCCACACTCAGTGTTAGGCTGGGTTGGTGATAGAGATTTTCTGTGTCCTAATCCAGTCTCAGTCTTAGGGAGAGTCTGTATGCCTCGGCCTTGAGGTCTTCTTCAGTCTCCTCTCTGTAGAAGCCAACTCAGCCTTTTATCTCTGGTTGGTCTTGGGTAAGAGTTTCTGCTCCTCCCTTAAAAGTAGTGGGTCTCAGTTTGTTATCAGTGTAGGATCCAGAGTCTAAGAGAATTTCCTGCCTCCCCTGCAAAGATAAAGGACTTTCCTTCTATACTTCCTCTATCCACAAGGGATCTTGTTTGTGTCCTGGGGGCCAATATGTTTGCTACTCCTTATCCAGTAGCTTATGGCTTTTGCTTCATAGGATAGAAGAGTCTGAGGAAAAAGGGTCTGGGAGGTTTTATGTCCAATTCCTAGCAGCTGCCAGTTACCTCCTTTATGTCTCTAACATTTGGGGTTCTCTTTGATCTCCTGCCCTGCCTCTAAGCATTCATCTGAGTACCACTGAGCTTGCGGGAAAAACTTAAAAGTGCCATTTCCCTTTGTGTCTGAGGCTCCAAACTGACATACTAGTTTACACATGGCCTTTAGCAATTCTTTAAACTTTTTGGTGAGTTATTTCTTACTTTTCCAAAGGTCTGAACTGTGTGGCCCATTTCTCCTTGGGATTCCAGTTACATGGTTGCCTTGCAAACTCAGCTACCTGATGTGCTAAAGAAAATGTATGATTTTGCAAGTTATCTGGCTTTTTTGTCATTGTGGGAGCAAAGTTCCTTGCACTTTTTTTTTTACATCCCAAGCAGAAGCAGAAGTCACACCTACACTGAAATGCTGGGCAATTTGGAAAGTCTTAAGATTTGCAAGGTGAGGGATGAATTCTAGGTAGGCAGCACACAGTGTTCATTTCAGGTACAAATATTATCAATACAATTTTGGCAATAAGTTTTATAAAGGAAAAGTTTGACTTTGTTTAAGCTAGTACATAGTTTAAGATAGACTGAGTAATGCTAAAGTTAGAAATAACTAAGTTTTAGTGAGTTAATGTGATAGAAGTTTGTTTTTCACTCAAGCTACATACCCAGTGGAAATTGTCAAGGCAGTGCAGAGTTTGAGACTTTGTTCATTGTAGGAACTCAAGAGATCTGGACTGATTAGGGCTTCATTTTGATATAGGTTTCCATGGTGACAGCAAATCTCAGAAGGGACCATGATAAAACACATTTTGACTTTCGTACATGTCACTTTCCTTCTTTCTTTTCCCTTCCTTCCTTCCTTCCTTCCTTCCTTCCTTCCTTCCTTCCTTCCTTCCTTCTTTCTTTTCTTTTTATGGATTTTATGTATTTATTTGACAGAGAGAAACACAGCTAGAAAGGGAACACAAGCTGGGGGGAGTGAGAGAGGGAGAAGCAGGCTTCCTGCTGAGCAGGGAGCTCAATGCAGGGCTCTGATCCCAGGACTCCGGGATCATGACCTGAGCTGAAGGCAGACACTTACCAACTGAGCCACCCAGGTGCCCCATACATGTCACTTTCAATGGCCAAAGCAAATGGCCACAACAAACTTTAAAGAAGGTGGATTAGAGGGGCACCTGGGTGGTTCAGATGGTTGAGCATCTGCCTTTGGCTCAGGTCATGATCTCCAGGTCCTGGGATTGAGCCCTGTGTCAGTTTCCCAGCTTGGAAGGAGTCTGCTTCTCCCTCTCCCTCTGCTTCTCTCCCTGCTTGCGCAATGCTCTCTCTCTCTCTCTCTCAAGGGAATGAATTTTTAAAAATCTTGAAAAAAAAAAAAAGAAGATGGAAAAGAGCAGACCTTTCTGTCTGGGAGAAGTCTTAGAAATATTTGGTGAACAGTACTAATGAATACCATGGGGAAGTAGCCTTGCCTTGCCAACCAGCAATAGAAAGACATGTGCAATTAATGTGTGGCTGACTCAAGTTTAGCAGAATTAAATCTAAAGAAACCACAGATTAATTTTAAAGTAGAACTGCAAGTAAAGAGTTTGTTTTTACATAAGGTTTCATTGTGATATGGAAATCTGCTTACTATTGACAAACTGACTCAACTGGCAGAATAAGTTTGAAACTGGTGATGACCCCTGTCATTTTAAATCTAATAAGATTCAAAATCAAAGTCTTCAACTACTCTGCAAATTTAGCTCACTTTCCCAACTTCTTTATTTTGGCTGTTGATACCATTATTCTGGCCAGCTTTCCAAACTAGAGACCATGGCACTTTTTTTGTGTAACTAATACCAGCTTGAGGGTACAATATGAGGTCATATGCCTTTTATTATTAAAATTAAAGGTCTTACCGTCTGTCCCTCTTATTGAGAGGTCTTTCTTCCTCTCTAGAGTCCTGGTCCTCAGAGAATTCCCAAGCAAGAATGCTTATCCTGCCTAAGGGGTCAGTCCTAATTACTACATTCACTTCTAGGTCAGAACATTAGGAAATTTACTCAGATCTTCGGGAAATGTCACTGTTTTCAGATATTATTTCAATCATAGTCAGATAAGTGATATGTATATTAGTTTTTATTGCTTCTATGATAAGATATCACCAACTTGATGGCTTAAACAGTACAAATTTATTCTCTTACAGATCTGTAAGTCATAAGTTTGTCATGGGTCTCACTGGGTTAAAATCAAAAGTATCAGCAGGGGGCTGTGTCCTTTTCTGAATTATTCTAGGGAAGAATCCATTTCCTTGCCTTTTCCAGGTTCTAGAGGCCTCCCACATTTCTTGGCTCCTAGTCCCCTCTCTCCATCTTAAAATCAGCAATGTAGCAAATACCCCATATCTCACAGCTCTTTCATGGATCACAGCTGGGAAAAGTTTTCAGCTGTAAAGAATAATTTAACTAAATTGGGCCCACCTGGGTAATCCCCACTAATTTCTCCATCTAAAGGTCCTTAATTATACCTGCAATGTTCTTTTGCTAGGTAAAGTAACATATTCACAGGTAAGGGGAACTTTGAGGGGCCATTATTTTGCATGCGCAAGCAGGGAGAGAGCATGCGCAAGCAGGGAGAGAAGTGAACATCCCTTCTGAGGCCACATGACGTCGATGGTCTGGCAACCCCATTGCAACCACTTTCCTTAATGCTGCAATGATAGGATGTTAGTAACTGGAATGGTTTCCAGTTTCAGCTGCATTCATCTCTTGACTTTCATGTTTCTACTCATGATTAAACAGAAAGTCCCTATCACTTCTAGTCCCAAGGCTCTTCCCCAGGCTCAGTGACATGGGGGAACTTGTATTCTTACATTGCATTTTGTTTTGTGACAGATAAATAACATGATATTGCCTCGTTATTTAAAATACTTCGATGCCTTCCCATTGTACTTGTTAAATAGCAATCAGGCCTTCCCTAATCTAGCCTGTGCATACTGATCATCCAGGTTTCTCCCTTCTTTATGCACCTACAGATACACTGAGTTTCTTTTAGTTTCTCAAATGCATCAAACTTTTTCCTGCCACATGCTCCTCACACATGCTAGTCTCTCTCTTTAGAATGCTCCTGTTCACACACTTCATTTGGCCGACTCAGGTCTCAGTTTATATGTCACTTCTTCACCGATTGTTTCCCTGTGTTATCTATCTAAATTATATCTCTACTGTTACTCTTTTCCATAACACCTTATTTTCTTTTATTATAATTAATCATTTATTTATTTTGTGTATTTTCGGTTTTCTTCAAAGGAGTCCCAGTTATATGACAGCAGGAATCATATATCACTCTATCCAACAAGATTATAAACTCTTTAAGAGACTGTCTAATTAAAGTTTGATCTTCCAGAGCCCCGCAGGCAGTGTCTTGGACACCGTTGGTAGGCATTCCATAAATATTTATTCAGTGAATCTTGGACTACTAAGCTAGACTCCACTTTCTTTCTCTTCTAATTTACATAGCTTGACATTCTAAAACATTACTTCCATCATCTTAATCTTCCGCTGAAAAATTTATCCACTATTACCTATTTTATCTAATTCAACTTTATTATTTCTCCTCTCAAGTAAAGTGTGTAGTATGTTATAATCCTCACAATTCAGTACTATATACTCTCACACATGATTTCTAATTGTTTCATATGTATGAATGCAATTTGTTTAAAACTGCCTTCAATAAGTCTACATTTTCTATTTTGGCTTTCCCTTTTCTTGGAAGTAACCATCCTTCAAAATGTGAAATAAAAAGCTCATTTGTTGGAGTGCCTGGGTGCCTCAGAGGGTTAAGCCTCTGCCTTTGGCTCAGGTTATGATCTCAGGGTCCTGGGATCAAGCCCCATATCGGGCTCTGCTTGGCAGGGTGCCTGCTTCCCCCTCTTTCTCTGCCTGCCTCTCTGCCTATTTGTGATCTCTCTCTCTTGTCAAATAAATAAATAAAATCTTTTTTTAAAAAAGCTCATTTAAGGGGCGCCTGGGTGGCTCAGTTGGTTGGGCGACTGCCTTGGGCTCAGGTCATGATCCTGGAGGCCCGGGATCGAGCCCCACATGGGGCTCCCTGCTCGGCGGGAGGCCTGCTTCTCCCTCTCTCACTCCCCCTGCTTGTGTTCCCTCTCTGGCTGTGTTTCTCTCTGTCAAATGAATAAAATCTTTAAAAATAAATAAATAAATAAATAATAAAGATGAAAACACATGTGTGAAGTATATTTTAAAAAAAGAAAAGCTCATTTATTATTTTCTCTGTGTAGAAGCACTATACTTGTTTGGTCCAGTCTCTGCTGATCTTATAAGTATTTGCGAAAGCTGAAGTTCAGCAAATGACTGACTTTCCAAGATGAGAGTGGGTTGGGTTGACATCAGCTGTGAAAGCCTAATTATTCTGGTGGTAAGACTGTTTACATTTGTTTGATTTTCAGAGATGTGTTCACAAAAGTAGGGCTGTTGCTGTTTGGCTAACTTTAAAAAGTGGGAAGCAGTCACTGACAGGCTGGTTTTTTAGAGGTTTGTTCACAAGATTGAGTTACAACCATTGATCTATTAATTGAGCTTAAAATTACTTCTGGTTATTAGTTGTTACTACAGCTATATAACAGTCTTTTCCTAAAAATATGGGAGTTTTAAGGGCACCTGGGTGGTTCCATTGTTAAGCCTCTCCCTTCGGCTCAGGTCATTATCTGAGGGTTCTGGGATTCAGCCCCACAGCAGGCTCCCTGCTCAGTGGGGAGTCTGCTTCTCCCTCTCCCACCTCCCCTACTTGTGTTCCCTCTCTCACTGTCTCTCTCTGTCAAATAAAATAATAATAATAAATCTTTTTAAAAATGAAGTTTAATATTTTGTTCAAGAAATGTTTATTAATTGATGAACCCATTCAACTTTTTCACACGCAAGAAGAGGTTGGTGGTTTATAGTATGCTTGAGTAGTTCTGTTCTTTTTTTTTTTTTTTTTAAAGATTTTATTTATTTATTTGACAGAGAGAAACACGGCGTGATCCGGGGTCTTCAGGATCATGACCTGAGCTGAAGGCAGTCGTCGCTCAGCCAACTAAACCACCCAGGTGCCCCCTGAGCAGTTCTGTTCTAATGTTTGGCCTTTCAAAGGGGAATCCTATCATTCCTTTTCTGCTTTCCAGGGTATCTCATTTTCATTCTAACTAAGCAGGGATGATCAGGTTGAGTAGTCATGTAAGTTGTTCTTTTTGGGCAACCAAACCATATTGATAGGACAAGTTAGACATTTTTTTCAGCTTCACAACTCATTGCTAATAATGTCATGCAAATTTTTAGGATTGTCATTACGTTTGGAAGAATCTCAAATAAGATTGTTTAATATGTGACTTAAAAGAGTTCAGAGCATATCAGTTTTCTTTAAACTGATAATACTCTAACTAGTTGTGGATATCCTTATTCAATTCTAACAGAAAAGAAATTCCTTTTACTAGCTAAGCATTAAATCTTTCGTTAAAATTTTACACATTTGTGGGCACCTGGCTGCCTCAGTTGGTAGAGCCTCACATTGTGGGTAAAGATTACTTAATTTTTTTTTAAACATATCCAAAAAAATAGGTGGATATCACACAGATTAGCTTCAGGCTCCCTAAGTTTCAATTTTGTATCTGCTCCACTATACATATATTTTTGATGATAGAACATAGGACACGTTCAAATAGCTATAGAATGTCTGGCCATGCACCTTTGTTTTACAGTGATGGGTGGGTTGGCACAATGGGTGGTAGGAGTATTCTTGGATGCCATTCCTACACTGGGACAGCTGGCAATATTTTAGCTATGCATAGAAGTGACTGTGAGTTACAGAAATATATCCCACTAAATTCAAACCAAATGTATTCTAACTCAACTTCCCTCAGCTAAATCTGAAAAATGCCTGCTAGCCACTCCTACACCACTAGACAAGGGGAAGTGTAAAAGAAGAGAAATCAGTAAAGAAGCAATTTGCAGTCTAAAGATTGCAGTTAAAATTTTTGTGAACTGTGTGAATATACTGCTAAGGCCCCTTCCCGGGCCTTGGAAAAGGCAAATGAAGTCCCCTGAAATCGAAGCCTCCTTAGTTTTGCATTAAATTTGCCTTGGTTTTGGGGCCATTTTAACTACAGGGTGGATTTTCAATTTTCAGTCAGCTCATCTAGGGCCAGTGGATATGTTGATTACAATTCTATTTGGGGCACAGATTTGCCTCTTGTGTCAAAGGGCTTTTGGCCATTTGTTTAGACTAAAAGTTCCCAAGTTCTTTGGTCTCCTGACCATTTCACTCCTATAAGGTATTGAGGACTCCCAAAAGTTTTTATGTGGCTCATATCTGTCAATATTAACGGTATTAGGAGTTAAAACAGACATATAAAATATTTATTACTTTATTTAAAAACAATGAATCTATTACATATTAACATAAATAACATTTTTAATGAAATAGAACTATTATTTCAAAGCGAAGAGCATTTAGTGACAAGAGTGGCACAATTTTAAGTTTCTATAAGTCTCTATAATGTCAGCCTTAACAGAATTCTCACATCTGCTTCTGCATTGGTATCTGAATATCACCAAACACGTTCTCTCTGGAAAAGCCCAGTCTCAGTATGAAATAATTTTGATCATGTGGATCCCCCAGCACACTTTGACAACGCTGCGTTAGACATCATTGTATCTTATTTTCTAGACGCCTAGGGCTTCCAAGTACGGGCTTGCTATTTCTGTATCTATATAATCAACTCTACCTCCTAGGTAAAAGTCAGATGTTAATTATTGCTATGCTTTTTGGCATACATGGAAAACTTTAGAAACAACAATTTTATTTTTATTTTATTTATTTTTTTAAAAAAAGATTTTGTTTATTTGACAGAGAACCACAACGAGAGAGCAAACACAAGCAGGGGGAGTGAGAGAGGGAGAAGCAGGCTCTGCGTGGAGCAGGGAGCAGATATGGGGCTTGACCCCGGGTCTCCAGGATCATGACCTGAGCCGAAGGCAGTCGCTTAACCAACTGAGCCACCCAGGAGCCCCAAGAAACAACAATTTTAATGAATCACAAGTCTTAGAGAAGTCATTCTTCCCTTGACTGACAAGGGTAAAAGTATCTCCTTCATTGTCTGCTCCCTGATAGCAAGGCTTTGTTCTTTCAGGAGTATAATGGTGACGTTGATCTTAAACCAAACACAACATTGGGTGTCTTATATGGTGTAACAACAGCATCTAATATTTACCAAGTCCTTTCTGCGTGCTTGGCATGCACTAAGTGCTTCACATACATTATCTCATTTAATTATCCCAGTATTCCCAGGAGGAACCTACCATCATTCCCATTTCACAGAGGAGAAACTTAAATAGAGGTTAATGCACTGCACTGAGTTTTACAGGGCTGAACCAGGAACTAAACTCAAAAAATCTGTCTCCGGAGTGCGTGGCAGAGTGAGATTCGTATAAAATAACAGTAGAGGTGAAAAAGGGGAGTTGGTAAAGCAAAAAGCCTCCGGGCCATGACAGCAGAGATACCAAGGATGCACTGTATTATTTTCCACCCAGTGCTTCTTTTCCGCTTCATTCTCTACGCTCCTAAGTTCCTCTTCTCAAATTTGTTATTTCACTGCTGGTGGTTTCGACGCCCAGGCCTGAGGCCGATGTTGAAATTAACTCGTTTAAACAACCTGAGAAAAAGAAGCGAGGCAAATCTGAAGTGACGATAGGCAACCGCGGCGTGGCGAGAGCACCCCGCGCAGGCGCAGCACCAGCCAGGCTCTCCTGCCCGCCCCTTCCCCTCTCCGCCTAAGACTCCCGGGCTGGAAGGGAGTTCGGGTGTGGGCCGCGGGTGCCGAGCGGAGGGAGGCGGGGGCTGGGCGCCTGCGCAGTCGCCGGGTCGCTGGTGTGATCGAGCTCACGTAGCGAGGGTTGCAGTCACCTCCTCCCTAGCGCGGCCGTAGCAGCCTAGAGGTTATAAAAGGGCTAACTGGCTCCCTCTACTGCCCAGTCGCGCCGCCAGCGGGCTGAGGGAAGGGAGCAGGTATCCGGCCCCAGAGCAGGCTACGGGGGACTGAAGAACGCGGCGTCCCTCCCGCCCCACTTCCCAGGTGAGAGGCTCCCCCACTCTGGGGACTGTGGCTCAGGCCCTGGGACCGCTGTGGCCCTTCTCGGACAGCTGTGGCGGCCCGCTCCCAGTCCGCTGTGGTGGGATGGCTGGGGGGTGGAGGGTTCTCCAGCTGACCGCAGCAACCTGAATACCTTCTTTTCTGGAGACCCGGCCTCGCGCCCCCTGGCTGCCCCAGAGTCCCTTATGCCCTTCGCCGTGCTCCCCTTCTCCCACCTCCTGCCCGGTCGGCGCCCCCGACTATTGGGACTGCGGCAGCCTCTGTCCCCGCCCTGGGGACCAGGACTTTCTTGAATATTCTTTCCTTCCCGGGGAGGGCTCACCCTGTTGATTTTTCCGAGCTGCTCTCCCACCTGGTCCTCCCTACAAAAGCTGGGGGAACGCGAGGGCGGGGCGTGGGTTTTTGGCCTCCGCCGCGGCAGATGGTTAGCATGTGGCGGAGTGGAGAGCGGATTTTAAAGCTTAGGGCAGGAGGCGAAGATCTCGAGGCATTTCTACCCTATCGAAAAGTCGTCAGGTCTGGGAAGCGGACCAAGTCAAGGAAGTTCGGGCTCGACTCATCTGTTGCACGCGGGAGTGCCGCTGGAGCAGCCAGACGGTGCCCCGGGCGCCGAGTTTCGGGCTGCTGGGTTGAGGAAAGCGGCTGTCAGATCGCCCAGTCGCTGGGGAAGCTACTCTTCCTTCCCTCTTCTTCCACGAATTTTTTTTTTTTTAAAGGCACATGAGCTTCCCCCATCCCCCTTCTCTTTCTCTCGGCAGAGAGCGTGCTGCTTTTTTGAAGTCCACATCAGTAAAAGAGTTTCGTGGTTGTGTGAGAAGTTTGAGTTGGATTTCACGAATGCCTCCCAGATGTATGTTTTAAGGAGATGGAAGAATGGTACCATTTCTCCTATTTCTAGGAGACTGTTTCTCCGAAATAATCGAATGTATTAAGTAGAGTTTAGTTTTTAGACACTTAGATGCGTTCCGGAGAGTGAAGACTCTTGGAATTTTGCACTGTTTGCTTTAAGAAAGGGATGAAGAAGCAGCTAGCTCTCTTTTTAGGAATTGATCTGAAAGGCCACAGAGACTTGCCAATTTCAACTTAACTGTTTCTAGTTTTTCGCAGAGCTGTGGCTCTTGGGCTTTTCCTTGGAATGCTCTCCAAAGGGATGAAACTGCCACTACGTGAGTGGGGGAGGGGAAAAGACGTGGCAGCAGTGTTCTTTCATCAGGTTTTTGCTCCTTTTTAAAAAAAGTTTCTGGGAAGAAATTTATTTCCCCCTTTAGGTTTAGATGTGTGAATAGCTTTATGAATGAGGCTAGTCTTTTTTAAAGGTAATCAGATGAAATAGTAGGAATATTGCAATTTATACAACATTTTGAAGGGATTTTTCTGATTGAGTTTCTATGGTGAAAATGGATACCTTAAGCAGGAAATATTCAAGAAGCTGAAAGTGAACAACTTAAAATATGTGTTGCCTTCATTTGAAATTTAAATAGACATTGCATGTGTTTTTTCCTTAATTTTGGCTTTTAGCCTGAATAAAATTTCAGAATCTTAAGTAAGAACCTCAAATTTTACCTCTTTCTTTCTGTGGGAAGCCTAAGTTTTATCACTTACTTTTAAAAGCCGTGTCGGTTTTGATTTTGAAACATTAATGCCTTGAGTCCTACCAGTATTTTAGAGAGCTGATGGCAAATGCTTCTTGTAGATTTAACATAGACTAACTAGGAAAAGGACTACTTTGTCTCTTTTTTAGATGGAAAATGCTGTTTTCTTTGACATCTTAAAATGAGTTTTTGAAGTACTTAAAGCCAGGACTTTGATAGGCGGACAATTACATTGGTCATTTTGTGCCTTGGTACCAAAGGTAGTAAAACAGGTAAAATAAATATATACAACTTTTAATTACTGTAGAAAAATTGAGACAGTGCAAAAAAGAGTTTTGAAAAAAGAAAGCTTCATACCACCAGGTGGTCGGGGTTGTTGCAGGTGAACCTTGGCTTCTGATGAGGAGATGTTAATCTTTTCTAATGCTGCAGAGTGGGTTGTATACTGACAAGCAGTATCTTTCATAAGGCTGTTAAGTTCAAACTCCTGCTTTTATTCCAGGGATGCTGCAGGAGTTACTTACAGGGACCCAGTGGTAAAGCTGTGAGCATTTCTTTCTGTAGAAGGAATGCCTTCTTTTACTTAGTAATTAATTATCAACTGGAATATAATTACTGCTCTTAGATTTGAGAAGTATACCCTGTGAGATACATAGTAGCAGTTCTCAACTTATTTTGAGGTCATGAAATCTGTTGAGAATCTGGTAGAAGGTATGGTTCCTGGATCAGAAATTGGAAATGCGCACATCTGCATGGAGTATTTAACTTTTACAGATACTCCCCTCCCCCAACCTTGCACATCTGTAAACTGATAATAAGATATATATGAAGTTAATCTTTAAGTACAGCTAGGTATCTTGAGACAGTATTCCTTGAATATTTCTGAAAATGGAACTGAGCTATAAGTCTGACTGGATTTGGGTATATAGATGACAGTAATAAACTCTGATCAAACGGTTTTAGCAAAAGTTAATAGGTCGGTGGGAGAATTGTTGAATTGCTAAATTGTCTAGGCAATCATATGTAATACTGTTTCCCGGTCCCTTTCCCCTTCCTCCATATGTTGTAATATGTCTTTGGTTCTACTCTGAAAATGCTTGAATGCAAACAAAAATAAATTGCGTAGGCCCTTGGCATGAAACTGTTGCTCTTCATACAGTAAGTACTTGAATCTTAAAATTAAATCATAATGTTGTGTTTGTATGTACAATATATGACTGTGTAAGAGACAAGCCAAATAAAGTGTGTATGTGTATTTGTGAAACTAGTTAAAGCTTCATTCGTGTTTCTACCCAGTGTATTTATTTGTGTAAGTTGAAGCTAATTTCTCATTGGTTTTCCTCTAGTCAAATATTGTGCCTTAATAAAAAGTAGAAGTTCAAAAGACTTCATTAAGATTACTCCAACAATTTTTGAACCTGATATAATAAGAAACATCCCTTTTCCTGATGTTGCTTTGGATGATCAGTAAACTTTTAATATAGTTGGTTGGACGTTGGCAAAAATACATAATAGGAGTGCTGCTTCTTACATTGTGTGATCTGTGAATGCATACTATCTTGGACTTTTTCCTCTTCCTGCTCAGTGTTTCATATAAATATATTCATGTTTTGGTGGTTTACATATTTTCCATTTAAATAGTAAAACTATAATACATTAATATACTCAGCCTTTCTCTCTTGTCAGGTATTTGAGCTGTTTCTCCATGGTAAGTAGTTCAAAGAGAAGGCTGTAATTTAGTGCTTTCTTTTATCCACCTGTATAGCTACAGTAAACTTTAAACAGTTTTCTTTCTATCTGCCTTTTTTCTTTTTTCTTTTTTTTTCTTGGGAAAAGAAACACATGATAATAAAACCTTTTATCAGTAATTTTTCCTTCTCGCTGAAAGACTTTTCTAGGGGCATTGGACTAGGCTCTAAAAAGATTTTTTAATCTACCTGATTACAACTAAAGCACTTTATATTTTTAAAGTGTTATTTCATATATTATATACTTTGATCCTTAAAATACTTCTGTGAAGTAGTTTTATATCATCCCCGTTTTACAAATAAAGAAACTGAGGCTCAGAGAAGTCAAGTAATTTGCTCAAGAATATAGTAACTTTCAGAACTAGGACCTGGACCCAGATAGTCTGCTTTCTGATTCACATTTCATAGTACTTCATTCTTTTTTTTTAAATTTTTTTTTATGTTAAAGATTTTATTTATTTATTTGACAGAGAGATCACAAGTAGACAGGGAGGGAGGCAGAGGGAGAGGAGGAAGTGGGCTTCTTGCTGAGCAGAGAACCTGATGCAGCCTCCATTCCAGGACCCTGAGATGATGACCTGAGGCAGAGGCTTTAACCCACTGAGCCACCCAGGTGCCCTCATAGTAATTCATTCTTGATAATTGATCAGATTGAGTTTGAAGAAATGGAATGGGGGAAAATTAATAGCGTATTACCAAAGTATTATAAATGTTTTCTTTTTTTTTCTTTTTTTTCTTTTTTTAAAGATTTTATTTATTTGACAGAGAGAAACACAGCCAGGGAGGGAACACAAGCAGCGGGAGGGGGAGAGGGAGAAGCAGGCTTCCTGCCGAGCAGAGAGCCTGATGTGGGACTGGATCCCGGGTCTCTGGGTAAAGAGAGATAAATTCATGGTTGCAGAAGATGTGAATCTAGATATGTGTTTCCATTCAGCACTTACATTAATATCAAGTAAAATGTAAGTAACATACTTGGAAGGCATGTAACTTTCATGTCTCATTTTTTCTACAGAACATTTCTCATTATTCTTTTGATGCTCCCATAGTCTACTAGACACGTTTTTAAAATATAATTGAGTGGAATGATTAAGTTAGTTACTACTAACCAGAGACCTTACTTTATTTCAAACCTGGCTGTTGAAAACATTTATATGGGGCGCCTGGGTGGCTCAGTTGGTTAAGCGACTGCCTTTGGTCAGGTCATGATCCTGGAGACCCGGGATCGAGCCCCATATCAGGCTCCCTGCTTGGCAGGAATCCTGTTTCTCCCTCTCTCACTCCCCCTGCTTGTGTTCCCTCTCTAGCTGTATTTCTCTCTGTCAAATAAATAAAATCTTAAAAAAGAAAAAAGACATACACAAATCCAGCACATCAGTAACGGGATTTTCTTTTTTGCCGTGCTATTTTCACAACCACAGGTTTGCTTGCTAGGCAGTATAACAATACAATACGAAAGTAAAGGTGATTGCTAGGCAGTATAACAATACAATACGAAAGTAAAGGTGAGGAAGAATACTGGCAAAGAAAAACGAAGCAAGCTTAAGTTCCATTTTGTTTGAATCCAGATTCCAATTTAAATCTTTTTAAAAATGGATTAAAATATTCTAAACTCTGTATCTCTGATGTAGAAATGGCACTTACTGGATTTCTAACAAACCAAAAAAAATTACCTTGTTACTTATTTTGCCTTAAAAATTATTAGCTGCAGGGTAAGACAAACAATTAATTAGGACTCTGGGTTAAACAGAAACCCAACTCATACTAACATACAGTGGAATTTTTTTTTTTTTTGAGATTTTATTTATTTATTTGACAGAGAGATCACAGGTAGGCAGAGAGGCAGGCAGAGAGAGGAGGAAGCAGGCTCCCTGCTGAGCAGAGAGCCCGATGTGGGCCTCGATCCCAGGACCCTGAGATCATGACCTGAGCAGAAGGCAGAGGCTTTAACCCACTGAGCCACCCAGGCGCCCCATACAGTGGAATTTATGTAAGTATTGTGGGGATAAGGAGTTGTGTTAACAATTGAGGTCAGGAATGTAATTAGACTTCAAGAATATCAGGAGTTTCAGAATGTTTTCTTCTGTCTCTTGTCTATCTTCCTCTCTGTATGATTGCTTTACTTTTTAGTCTTTCAAGATAAACTTCCTTTACTTTTTGACCTATATGTCAAAACTTGGTCTATTACTTCTCCTGAGCTTTATATAATTTAGACATTCAAAGAGTGCCTATCCAGTGGGAGAGGGAGATGCAGGCTTCCCGCTGAGCAGGGAGCCCAGTGTGGGTCTCAATCCCCGGACTCTGGGATCATGACCCGAGCTGAAGGCAGACGCCTAACAACTGAGCCACCAATGTATGTGTGTGTGTGTGTTTCCTTCCTTCCTTCCTTCCTTCCTTCCTTCCTTCCTTCCTTCCTTCCTTCCTTCCTTCCTTCCTTCCTTCCTTTTTTAAAGATTTTATTTATTTGACAGAGAGAAACATAGCTAGAGAGGGAACACAAGCAGAGGGACTGAGAGAGGGAGAAGCAGGCTTCCTGCCATGCAGGAAGCCGGATGTGGGACTCGATCCCGGGTCTCCAGGATCATGACCTGAGCCGAAGGCAGTCGCTTAACCAACTGAGCCACCCAGGCGCCCCAAGGTTTGTGTTTTCGTTGTTTCTTTTTTTTTTTTTTTTTTTTTTAAAGATTTTATTTATTTGACAGAGAGAAACACAGCCAGAGAGGGGACACAAGCAGGGGGAGTGAGAGAGGGAGAAGCAGGCTTCCCACTGAGCAGGGAGCCCGATGTGGGGCTCGATCCCGGGTCTCCGGGATCATGACCTGAGCCGAAGGCAGTCGCTTAACCAACTGAGCCACCCAGGCGCCCCTGTTTTCGTTGTTTCTGATAAGGAAAACCTTGAGTTTTGCAAGACTCTCCAAAGACAGACCATATGGTACTTCAGTTAAGGCTAGTATCTTGATTTAGAGCTTCTTTCCAACCAAATTTTAAAATGCTGTTTAGTTGGAATTATACCAATGTCTGGGTTCACTTCTCAAGTACAGAAAGCTGTGGGAGGGGCATCTGGGTGGCTCAGTCATTAAACGTTTGCCTTCGGCTGAGGTCATGATCCCAGGGTGTCAGGATTGAGCCCTGCAGAGGGCTCCCTGCTCTGCAGGAAGCCTGCTTCTCCCTCGCTTACTCCCCCTGCTTGTGTTCCCTCTCTAGCTCTGTTTCTCTCTGTCAAATAAATAAAATCTTAAAAAAAAAAAAAAAGAATAAATAAAGGAAGAAAGCTGTGGGAAGGCTAGCACGATTTCTGAGTTTTTGATAGCAAAGTTGGCCATAGCCATTAAAGCACTTATCTGTCAGATCGCATATATTAGAGATGTGGCTTACTGTCTTTGGGAACATAAGTATGACTGGAATTCATGGTGTTAAGTTAAAACAAATGGCACTTTGCCAGAGGGATTATAGGGAAGAACAGAGATATGATTAGTTCTATTAGTAAGTCCTCTTAGTTGGCTTAGAAAATCCATCCTTACTTACATGGGAGAGACATGCCAAGTCTTGATACATAACCACATTGTTATAGCCTGAAATAGAAGCCCGGCTTTGTTCTGGTCTTTTGCATTCTCTGTAAAACTGTCAAAAAAAAAAAAAATTCTGACACAGATGTCAGGAAGACCAATAGTTGGATGTGGGATTTGTCTGAGGTTAAATAAATTTAAGCTGGAGCCCTCTAAAAGATTTGGAACCGTTGTGGAAGGTATGGAGAGACTGCTAGAAGGAGACCTGTGGAAAATTTTTAGTGTCAGAGAAAGTTTAGAATATCAAGCACTCTTTAGTTGGCCTTATTAATTTTTAATGATTTATCTGGAAACGATCAAGTTTTTAAAATGTTGCAATTTTTTTCTTGGAAGAGAAATATTAGACTGAAAGGCTAATAGAATTATTTGCCCGATACCCTGTTCCTGGTAATTCATTAAATAACTTGTACATGCAATTCAATGAATCCTGATATTTCAAAGTTGTAAATATTTACAATGTAGTAGAACTGTTTTTAAAATCTGTTCCCAGGTTTGATTGCTCTGTGAGTGTGTGGGATTGGACTTTCCTGGGAGAAGGACTGTAGGAAAGTTTTGGATAAATATACTATGCTCTTTATTTTTATTTGGGCTTACCTGAGAATGTTTTCCAGAAAAATTTCTTCTGTAGTCTTTTTTTCCTTATAGTTTCTAAAATACAATATTCATGTATATTAAACATGTATAATGTACATGTATGTTATAAAAATTAGATAATAAGTGCTCATGAACTAACCACCTAACCAAGAACTAAAATATTATCAGTAATTTATCTGTAGTGTTTCCATACTAAAGTTGCTGCTAGTATAAATTTATCTTTGTATTTTTGACTCCCTTGGGCTTTTTTTTTTTTTTTTGACTCCTGTCTTTTCAGGGAGCTGAGATTTACCTTCCTTGCATCCTCTTTAACCATTTACATTCTATTTCAAGCTTGTTTGAGAATTTAGAACAGGAGACATTTGTATCTTACTATTTAAAACATTTTTTAAGAATTTATTTTTAAGTAACCTCTACACCCATTGTGAAGCTCAAACTTACAACTCTGAGATCAAGAGTCTAATGTTCTACCAACTAAGCCAGCCAGGCGCCCCGTATCTTAACTATTTTTGTAGGGTGCTTGACTCTTAGATGCTTATAATGATTTGCTTTGCAAGCTGTTAACTGATTGAAGATGGAAATAAATGAAAGTAAGACATCAGAAGTAAGGAAACCATTGTTTTAAAACCCTGTGATTGGTAAGGGTATGCTTGCTTATTAACAATTATGTATATTAAAAGAGATTGGAGGAGGGGTGCCTGAGTGGGCTCAGATGGTTGAGGATCTGACTCTTGATCTCAGTTCAGGTCTTGATCTCACAGTCTTGAACTCGAGCCCCATGTTGGAGTCCACACTGGGCATGGAGCCTACTTTAAAAAAAAAAAGATTAGAGGAATTATTCACTAGAATAATTAGAAATTCAATTATATTTTCAAAAAATAAATTGAAGAAAAATTTTACTCTTTTAAAGGTAGAAAGCACCTTTTGTGTGGTTTTAAGGGGTGTTTTTATCTGGTAGTTTTCAAAGTGTCATCCCCAGACCAGCAGCATCCCCATCGCCTAAGAACTTGTGTAAATTGTCTTCATGCCTCAGACCTTTAGGTGATCCTGATATAGTTGAAGTTTGAGAACCAATGCTATAGAGGGCTGTCTTCTTTCATTGGCATAGTAGTTTGGAGTAATGCTGGGTGAGTCTGAACTTTATATTGCAAATGGTAGAAATCCAACTTTATGTAATTTAAAATTCCTTAAAAAGAGAATTTAGAGGCTCCTTTACTGGTTTGGAACATTATTGGGTATTGGGGTAGCTCACAAAGTCAAAGCAATAATTGGAAGAATCAGGACTATGGCGCTTGGAATTGTCTCTGGATGACTTTGTTCTGTTTATAGATTGGGCTCCTGTGTGTCCTTGACAAGTGGGAAAGACCATCACACGCAGCTCCAAATTCATATCCTATGAGCTGAGCAACTCCAGAAGGAGCTGCCTTGTACCATTTCACAAACCAACCCCTCAAACGTTATGTCAGTGAATGGATACTACTTTTTTTGTGTTAGAGAGTAGTGTTGACTTCGTTAAAAGCTTAGGGTGACATACATAATATGGGAGTTGATGTTTTATTATTATTGTAGGTTTATGATTTTATATAGTTAATTTTTTGTCACTATAAATATACTCTAGGACACCTGGAAAATGTCCTAGAGAAATAGAAAAAAATTACCTAATGTTCTGCTGTCCAGAAACAACTACATTTTGGTGAATTTTCTCTGTATATTTTCATGCATAGTTATGATCATATTATGATGTTAATTATTTTCTTTGCTTTGATCCATATTTATTTACGACTTTCTGTCATAGTAGTGGAAACTTAATCTAATTTAGTAAGATTCCTCCAGGGTTGTATGATGTTAATTTATTTTAAGACTTTATTTTTTTAAAAGCAATTTTAGGTTCACAGCAAAATTGAGAGGATCGTACAGAGATTTCCCATATACTCCCTGCCCCCACACATGAATAGCCTCAGTATCCTTCACCAGAGTGGTACATTTGTTATAATTGATTGAATCTCATTGGCATGTTATAATTACCCGAAGTCCATACGTAGTTTGCATTACCCATTCATTTTTGGTGTTGTATATTCTGTGGATTTAGACAAATGTACGTCCAAAAGTAAATGATGTATTTATCATTATTATGATACCTTATGGAGTATTTTCACTGCCCTAAAAATATTTTGCGCTCCATCTCTTCATCCTTCCATCTCCCAACCACAGATGTCTTTACTGGCTTCATAGTTTCAGAATGTCTTTTGTTGGAATCTTACAGTACATAGCCTTTTCAGATTGACTTTTTTTTACTTAGAAATACGCATTTACAATTCTTCCATGTCTTTTCATGGCTTGATAGCTCATTTCCTTTTAGCATTGAATAATATTCCATTGTCTGTACCAGTTTATTTATCAGTTTACCTACCGAAGGACATTTTGGTTGCTTCCAAGTTTTGGCCATTATGAAGAAATCTAGAAATATCCATGTGCAGGTTTTTGTGTAGGCATAAGTTTTCAACTTTTTTTGTAAATATAAAGGAGAACAGTTGCCAGATTGTATGTTTTTTTAAGAAACTACCAAACCATCTCCCGAGGAGGCTTTACCATTTTGCATTCTCACAAGCAATGAATGTGAGTTTGATAATTTTTTTTAAATTTTGTGTTTTCATTTAAATTCACAAGTTAAAGGATATACTCATTTTAAATTCCTTGACATATATATAGCACCATCATTAGGTATTTTTAAGTGTGAATTTGTTAAACATAATTATTTGAAGGGCAAAAAAATGAGTCTTTGATAACTGAGTGAACTTTTTGTTTAACTATTTTTAATTCTTCTGTGACTTTCTGCATTCTTTTTTTTTTTTTTTTTTAAGATTGTATTTATTTATTCAACAAAGAGAGAGATCACACGTAGGCAGAGAGGCAGGCAGAGAGAGAGGAGGAAGCAGGCTTCCCGCTGAACAGAGAGCCTGATGTGGGCCTCAATCCCAGGACCCTGAGATCATGACCTGAGCTGAAGGCAAAGGCTTTAACCCACTGAGCCACCCAGGTGCCCAGACTTCTGCATTCTTAATCTTAGTGTTTTTCTTACTGATTTGTATGAGCTCCTTAAATGAGCTCCATTTTCTTTAGTTTCCTAGTTTTTAGCATAGGGTTTTTTTTGTTGTTGTTTTGTTTTTTTTGTTGTTTTGTTAGAACATGCATGCTATTTGTGACCAGGGAGAAGGAGAGAGAATCTCAAGCAGGCTCTATGCTCAGTGCAGAGCCTGACATGGGGCTCAATCTAAAGACCCTTAGATCATGACCTGAGCTGAAATCAAGAGTCAGACACTTCACTGGCTGAGCCACCTAGGTAGGCACCCTGTTAATGGGGTTTTAAAAAAAACACATATAAGCCTAGATTATTTTGTGTATTTAAATTCCATCTGGCTTTTGGTAGGTTATTTGTTTTATCTTTTTTAAAGTTTGAAGACTCTTTTATCCTTTTAGAGATCTAGTAACTTTTCTTTTTGTTATTTTTTGTTGGTTATAACTCTTTAATCCATCTAAAATTTATTTTGCAGCATGATGTAAGATAAAGGTGGGTTTATTCTTCATTTAATTAATGCTTGAATTTCTCTGTAAGTTCTATCATTGTTAAAATGCAGTTTTCAAACTAGTGATTTCTGTAGGCTAACGGTTCTTGATTTATTGAGAGATTTAAGAACATAGAAAGATGACCAAAAAAACTTGAGTTACAAAACATATTTTAGCTATGAAAAAGTAACCTTTTACCTGACCAATCTAAACCTTCTTATCAGAGTTTAACGTTTAGACAGCATTTCTGATTAGTGTTTTGTTAGTATAGCAAAAGCATTTGTATTTTCTGGAAATGACATTTATTCATGAAGAAAATTATAGCTGAAACTGTGTAAACAGTGAGAAGATTCTAGACTTTTCAGACAGCCCAGGATTTTGAAAAAGGCTTGTGCTTTGGCAGGAGCCCAGGAGAGGAAGTATCTGCATCTGCTGCATTCTAGAAGCCTTCCCAAAGAGTTACTGTAAAGCAGCCAAGAGAGCAGTGTACTTCACTACTGTGTGGTTCTGGAAGTATCTGGAAGCTTGTGGCAAATGTGAAGGAGGAGAATGTCAGTTTCTGTGGTGATCTATTTTTTACTGAGATTCAAGAAGGGGAAAGCAGTTTTGTTTTTGTTTGTTTGTTTTGGCGGAATAGGGAGCTTTGCAGTGTGGACTTGAACCTGTTGGTTTAAGTGAAGTCACTTGGAAAGAGTCAGAAGTGCCTGCTCAAAGAGGAATAGGGAACAAGAGTAACCAATGGGAGCCTGTTACTGGGGCGAGGTACTATAATAGCAACTTACTCTTCTGTAAGATAATAAGGAGGACTTAAAAGTCCACGTATGTGATGGTGAAGGAGCATGAAAAGAGTGCTATCGGGAGATTTGGGAAAGAAGGATAAGATGTTTCTGATGGTTAGTTGATATTTGCACCTGCTGGGAAGAATTTATTCTAGAAAAGTCAGTGCTACCAGGACAGAAAAAAAGACAGAAGGGCTTTGCTGCCAACTTAAAAAAAAAAAAAAAAAAAAAAAAATCCATAGCTGTGTACTAGGCTAAGCATTTTCACATAGAACACAGTAGGTAGAAAAAAATCTCAACACTAGGTCCCTTGAGAAAAATTACTAGGCTTAAATCAACAGAGACTGTTTATTCTTTTTGGATTCTGTACAACTTTAAAACATAACAGCTTTATTGAGATATGATTCATGTACCATACAATTCACCCATTTAATGATCACAATTCAGTGGTTTTTAGTACTTTTACTGTTCTTCAACGTGCATCAGTCACCACAGTCAATTTTAGAAAGTTTTCATCACCCCAAAAATCTACAACTTTTTTTTTTTTTTTTTTTTTTTTAAAGTTCATGCCCAGCGTGGAGCCCAACACTGGGCCTGAACTCATGACTGTGAGATCAAGACCTGAGTTGAGATCAAAAGTCACACGCTTAACCAACTGAGCCACCCAGGTGCTCTGAAAATGTACAACTTTTAATTGAACTTATTTTAAGATTGAAAGCCATGTAGGGAAAACATGGAACAAGTTAGGAATTTAAAGGATATATCACTTGCTTTGAAAACTTTTCCCTTTAAAACATTTTAACATTTCAGAATGTATTTTGGTAATATTTAAATTAAGTTACTTTAGGGAGTACTATATTTTTTATGGGAAATTCATAGTTTAGATGTGTAGATAACAGAAAACTTAATTTTCAGGCTATGTGAAAGAGTTACTATCTAATCACTGTAGTTATAGTGATAACTAAGGAGAAAACAAACTTGGTTTGAATTTTTTTTTTTTTTAGATTTTATTTTATTTATTTGACAGAGAGAAACACAGCTAGAGAGGGAACACAAGCAGGGGGAGCAAGAGAGGGAGAAGCAGGCTTCCCGCAGAGCAGGGAGCCCAATGTGAGACTCGATCCCAGGCCTCCAGGATCATAACCTGAGCCGAAGGCAGTTGCTTAACTAACTGAGCCAGCCAGGTGCTCCCTTTGAGTTGAATTTTTAAGCATAAATTATCAGGCGATAACAGATCTTTATATTTTTCTTTAAGATAAAATATAAAGTTAGTATTCTAGTTATATGAAAAGTAAAATAGTAGTTCTTATTAAATTATTAAATCAACTTAAAAGAATTAACAACAGTCTATGGGCAACTTAATGTCTGACATACATTTTGTTCATAGGAAAAATCAGTTAGGAACTTTTCCTACCTTTCTGTTGTTGTTGTTGTTGTTGTTGTTGTTGTTGTTGTTGTTGTAGTAATGGCCATATTTCTCTTGTAGGTGTGTGAACCTGAAAAATTAAGTCTTCCAAGATGATCTGGTGTATTTTAATTGTAGGGATTCTACTTCCCCAGTCTTTGGCCCATCCAGGCTTTTTTACTTCCATTGGTAAGTCTTACTAATTTTTGGTTTGTATTGATCTTGCACTTAAAAGTTTCCATTTTTTAGTTTTGTTTTTGTTTTTGTTTTTTTCCAAGATTTTATTTATTTATTTGACACACAGAGGAGGTAGTCAGGGGGAGTAGCAAGGGAGAGGAAGAAGCTGGCTCCCAGCTCAGCAGGGAGTCCGACTGATGGAGCTTGATCCTGGGATCATGACCTGAGCTAAAGGCAGGTGCTTAACCAACTGAGCCACCCAGGCACCCCATTTTTTAGTGTTTTTAAATCAGTAAAAACATATATTCCCAGAGACTGAAGCATCACTTTAGTTCCTTTCCCTCTACAAGTCTCTTTTTAAAATTTAATTAAAAATTTTTTCTGATTACAAAAGCAGTACATTTTCAGTTTAAAACTTAAGAAAACTTAGAAAAGGATACCAAGAAAATTCTTTGTTAATGAGTCCACTTAGCAAATATTTTAATGGTCTTTTTTAATGCACAGAGTTAAATAATACATTGCACATTTTTCATAACCTGCATTTTCCATTTAAGATGTTTATTTTTTTCTATATCATAATTTAAAATATTACTAAAATAGGGCACCTGGGTGGCTCAGTTGGTTGGGCGACTGCCTTCGGCTCGGGTCATGATCCTGGACACCCGGGATCGAGCCCCACATCGGGCTCCCTGCTCAGCAGGAGGCCTGCTTCTCTCTCTCTCACTCCCCCTGCTTCTGTCCCCCTCTCTGGCTGTGTTTCTCTCTGTCAAATAAATAAATAGAATCTTTAAAAAAAAAATTACTAAAATAACATATGGTTAAAGAAGAAACAAACAAGAATCCATGGAATGTAAGACTTCCACATGTCCTCTTTCCCCCAGAAATACTTTCATGTTTGATAAGTTTTTTTTTGATGTGTTTTATATTTTCCTATATGCACACTTCATCTACCTTAAATCCTTAAATGAGTTGTTTTCCTTCATGCTCTTAGCCAGTTTTATTACTTTATGTGATTGTAGTGCTAACAAAACAAGTATTAAATTTATGACATCTAATTTTGGGATATAAAATGATGTCTTCTTACCCACTATAAATAACTAAACATGGATGATTTGAATTTCATTTGTGAAGTATACATTTTGTTAATGTGGTTTTAGTTTTTGAATAAAAAATTAATTCTAATTGGTCTCAAGAACAAAAAAGGTGAGAGAGGTAGGGAAGAAGAAAAAGTAGTGTTTCATAATTTAAAAATTAAATATTTAGATCAATTTGCCAATGTGGTCCAATTTGCAGAATGAAGTATCTTGAAAATTAGAATTGGAACACACCTGTCTTTTTTTATTGAGTTAAAAAAAGAAAAAAAAAAGATGTTTTCTCCAACATATCTGAGTTTTAATACCAGTTAGATCTTCTCAAAGAATGAAGGATTCTTGATCATTTTTAAATTATTCTAAAATACTTGTTTTGACCAATGTAGATTTTTTTTTAAAAGATTTTATTTATTTGACAGAGAGAAACACAGTGAGAGAGTGAACACAAGCAGGCGGAGTGAGAGAGGGAGAAGCAGGCTTCCCGCCAAGCAGGGAGCCCGATGTGGGACTCGATCTGGGGTCTCCGGGATCATGACCTGAGCCGAAGGCAGTTGCTTAACCAACTGAGCCACCCAGGCATTCCAACCAATGTAGATATTTGATAACCTTCCCTTCTCCTTCTTCTAGGTCAGATGACTGATTTGATCCATACTGAGAAAGATCTCGTGACTTCTCTGAAAGACTATATTAAGGCAGAAGAGGACAAATTAGAACAAATAAAAAAGTAAGCAAAGTGTTCTACTTATTATGATCTGACTCCACCTGAATATTTTTGTTCTAGAGCTAAAACATTCTTTGAGTGGAAATGGAAGCCACTTGTCTTAAAAGCTGGCTGAAATGGCTAAAATAGGAGCACAGAAAACAAGGGTTAGGATTGGGCCGAGAGTTTAGGTAGAGGAACATGGATTGAGATAAGGATATAAATGGGTATAGGCGTTGACTGACAATTTCTAAAAAATGTTTGCTAATATCTTCTGTCTTCCTCTAACCTTCCTAATTAAGTCATCTTCTAGAGAGTTTTCAAATTCTATTTATCCCTCACTCCTGTGGTTCTGTTCTAGAGATTACAGTGATAAGTACTGTTGATTATTAATTGATAAAGATTTTCATTACCTGCTAATTTATTTTTAATTGACTGAGGCTTAGAGCTAATCATGATGTGAGAATTCCTGCCTTTTATTTAGTGAGTAGCTGAGTAGTCAGGGTTTTTTGGTCTGTTTTATTTTATTTTATTTGTTTATTTGTTTATTTATTTTTAAAGACTTTATTTTTATTTATTTGACAGAGACACAACGAGAGAGGGAGCCCAAGTAGGGGGAGTGGGAGAGGGAGAAGCAGGCTTCCTGCCAACCAGGGAGCCCAATGCGGGGCTCAATCCCAGGATTGCAGGATCATGACCTGAGGAGATGCTCAACGACTGAGACACCCAGGCACCCCTGCCTGTTTTAAAATACAGTTTTTAGATACTGAATGTAGAATTTTGGTATAAGTTTGATTTAAGTGTACTGAATTTTGATTCAGCTAATTTGTACTTTATAATCATCAATTATTTGACTTTAAGGATCTGTGGGGAGATGAATTTTTAGACCCTTAGTAGAGAGATCCAGTCACACCTTTTCTAAGATAGGTTCCATTTACTGTAACCATTTGAGAGAAACAAAACTAAAAGAAAAAGACTTAGTTATATTTTTTTTCACCAAGTTAAATTTTACCCATAACAGTCTTGCTTTTTAAAAAAAAAATCTATAATTTTATTTTAAAGAGTTTTTTAATATAATTTTCACTCAAAAACCTCTAGTCTTTTTTCTTTTTCTGAGTGCTTTATTAAATTGTGTTCTTCCTTATTAAATGTGTGTGTACCACTTATATGTTTTATGCGTATAGATGGGCAGAGAAGTTAGATCGACTAACCAGCACAGCAACAAAAGATCCAGAAGGCTTTGTTGGGCACCCCGTAAATGCATTCAAATTAATGAAACGTCTGAACACTGAATGGAGTGAGTTGGAGAATCTGGTCCTTAAGGATATGTCAGATGGTAAGTCAGATGATAAGACTAAGGCCCCCAAAAAAGTAAGACAATATTGCTGCCATGTGTGGAAATGCCAGTACTAATAAATTCATTTCCCCCAACAAGTATTTAGTGTTGTAGCTAAAATGTTGCAGGGGTGTGTTTGGTTTGACTGGAGTTAGTCTAGATCCTGAATTCCTTGATTTAGAAAAAGGAAATAAAAACTGAAACAAATAAAAATAATTTTAGTGTTAAAAAAGTAAGTAATTTCTGTTGTTGGTGACTAGCACTGGTGCTTTTTGCTTTGAAATTTACAAAAGTGAATCAATTATTTAAGATACAGTTTTATTTCTGAGAGTGATCCTTTCCATTTTAGGATTACCTTCAGACTTCAAAAATGTATGGATAAATCTCTATCTTATCAGTTGTTAATGTATTAGGAGTGGCACTATAAGGAAAAGTGTTAGCTGTGTTCTATGTAGTATTCTGAATCTTAAACTTCTTTTACTTAGACAATAAATTTAAAAAACTTAGACTGCAAACAGTAACGATGAAGGTCTTTCTAATTAAAACAAAGTTGTATTTGGATTATTGAGGTGTTTAGTAGTAGACACAGAAAACTAAGCCTGGAGTTTAAGAACTAGAGGGGATATGCTTAGATAAAATATTTGTTTAGTGACTGAAGGTGGAATGAAAAAAGCAAGGAGGAGGAGAGAACTGAGTTGGCTATGTAAATGAAAATACTCCAAGGGTGCTTATGAGTGTTTCTGAGCAGTAAACTATTATACATAGGACAGAAAGCCTTGAGGAGAAAAATTAAGACAAGGACTTGTGAAACTTCATTGTGAGAGGGAAATACTGGTGATTATTTGCTCTCTTGTATATCACCATGAGGACATTTTTAAATGTTCACACACACATACACATGTATTTATTAATTTAAAAAAATTCTTAAGTAATGATCTTTATGACCTTAGTTCTTTTATAAGGTAAACCTCGAGATTTTGATGTTTTAATCTGTGATGGTAGTCCTCCCATAGTGCTAGAATACATATATTTTTCCTCTTTTTTATTGGAAGGGATTTAAACAACTTTGTGGTATTTATTTTGGGTCATAAAAAAATCTGTAAGACTTGTTGCAAAATTCCATTTGGACATTGTGACTAAGAGTTGGTCTTAAAACTAAAAAATATGCTTGATATGAACTTTAGCCCTCTCCTAGCTAGTTGTTCATTCGTACATTTTTATCAACATAAAAATGCCTGGCCTTTTGCTGATCCAAATACACAGTTGATTGTAAGTAAAGGAGAGAGGAGGGAAGTTTCATAGCTAACTTTTATTTGCAAATGATGACACTTTTTATATAGCTAGAGATAGATATAGATATTTTAAAGATTTTATTTATTTATTTGACAGAGAAAAACACAGCTAGAATGGGAACACAAGCAGGGGGAGTGAGAGAGGGGGAAGCAGGCTTCCCGCTGAGCAGGGATTCCCCATGCGGGGCTCCATCCCAGGACTCTAGGATCATGACCTGAGCTGAAGGCAGACACTTAACAACTCAGCCACCCAGGCTCCCCGTGATGACACTTACATTATTAAAATTTTAAATCACTTTTTGTTTTTTGGTTCCTTAAGGTGTATTTAGCATTCATTTCTCCTTAGGTGTTATATAATTGCCAGTGATTACTGTTAGTTTGGTATTGCTATATTTTATATAAAACCTTTTAAAATTAAGATTAGATTTTATGTAGAGCAAATCCTGGTTGATCACTATATTCAGTAATTTAACAGATCTAAATATATTTTAATAAATGAGCCACTTTATAATCTTAAATATGTAATTAATCTCTTTCCCCCCAAAGGTTTCTACCAAACTTTATATATTTACATATTTATATAATGTGTGAAACATGGAAGAAGAAAATAGAACTTTTTAAAAGTTTTTAATTTAATAAAATCAAAATTTTATTTTACCATCTGTTATCTAAAAGTATAATTGGTGGCCAGTGGATGTCATTTTGAAATCTATAAATCCATTCATTTTTTAAATAGTGGAGGCTATTTTGTGTAACTGAAGGTTCAGTTATCATGTTGATCTTTATGTAATATGATTTATGCAATGACTTCAGATTACTTAAGTAACATTAGGATTTGGGAAGATAAAATAAGTTAGAAGTATTTCAAGTCTTAGCATATCTTTTCTTATTGAGCATGTGGGACTTTCATTGTATGGTAGAAAATTATAATAAAATTAATTTTGAAAAATTCTTGTAAACACTGTATTGCAAATTGGAAGTCTGTGAGATTCTAGAGTCTTTCTTTTTCTTTTTGTTTTTTTTCTTTTTTTAAATTTCAAGGCTTTATCTCTAACCTAACCATTCAGAGACAGTACTTCCCTAATGATGAAGATCAGGTGGGGGCGGCTAAAGCTCTGTTGCGTCTCCAGGACACCTACAATTTGGATACAGACACCATCTCAAAGGGTAATCTCCCAGGTAAGAATTCTTTTAGTATATAAACATTTATTACCTAGTTCTATTCAGAATATTCATCTAAAAGAAAACTTTTGAAAAAAAAAAAACTTTTGTTTTATTTATTTTAAGACTTTATTTTAAGTCTTTTTTAACTATTTAAGACTTTAAACATTAGTTTATTTCACAGTCTTTGAGACAAAACACTCATCTCTTTCTCTAGGACTTAATAGTTGTGGGTAAGTTTATAGCTTGTTATTGTGAAAACTTAATATTATAGGAACTTTAGGCATTTTTTGCCAGGAAAAGGAAACGATCAGTTTTCCTCATGTTTTTCTTTAAAACATCCAATGTTTGTATATAAAGGTAATTCAGAAACCAAGACATATTGGGCGCATGCAGATTTTTAAAGCATTTTTTTTTAAGATTTTATTTATTTATTTGTCAGATAGAGAGAGAGGGTGCACAAGCAGGGGGAGCAGCAGACAGGGAGAAGCAGGCTTCCCGCTGAGTAAGGAACCCAATGTGGGACTTGATCCTAGAACCCTGGGATCATGACCTGAGTTGAAGGCAGATACCAACTGAGCCACCCAGACATTCCTTTTTAAAGTATTCTGTAATGAACATCCTGCTTTATGACCTGTTTTTGGCAAAACCTTTTATTTAGGTTATAGCTGGTTTCATGATAATTTGCTTTAAAACTCTTTTATTTTACAAAAAGTATGAAACAAAATTTGCCATCTTAATCATTTTTAGGTGTGTGATTTAGTGGCACCAAGTACATTCACACTGTTATGCACCCATCACCAGCATCCATTCCCATAGCTCTTTTCATCTTGTAAAACTAAAACCGTATCCATTAAACAGAAACTCCCCGTCCCCTATTTTCCCAGCCCCATCATTTTGCTTTGTTTCTATAACTTTGACTGTTCTAAGTATCTAATATAAATGGAATCATACAGTATTTGTCTTTTTGTGATGGGCTTATTTCACTTAGCATAATGCTCTCAAGAGTCATCCACGTTGTAGGAAATGTCAGAATTTCCTTACTTTTTAAGGCTAGAGAGTAATAACGTCACACACACACACACACACACACACACACCCACCCACACACCCACACACACACCCCCACACCCACCCACCCACCCACCCAACCACATTTTGCTTATCCTTTTGTCCATCAATAGGACACTTGAGTTGCTTCCATGTGTTAGCTAGTCCTAATAGTGCTCCTGTTTATATGGGTGTGCAAATATCCCCTCAAGACCTTGCCTCCCATTCTTTGAGTAAATACACAGAAGTATCATTGCTGATCATACGATAATTCTATTTTTAGTTTTTTGAGGAACTGTCATACTGTTTTCCATAGTAGAGACACCATTTTACATTCCCACCAACAGTGCACAAGGGTTCCAAATTCTCCAACTCCTCTCCAACACTTGTTCTTGTCTCCTTTTTTGATAGTAGCCATCCTTAGGGGTGTGAGGTGGTATCTCATTGTAGTTTTGCATTATCAGTGATGTTGAACATCTTTTTATGTGCTTTGCAGTCATCTGTATTTCTTTCTTGGAGAAATGTTTATTGAAATTTCCTGTCCACTTTTTAATTAGGTTTTTTTGTTGTTTTATGAGTTGTCTACAGATGCTGGATATTAATCCCTTATGAGATACAGGATTTGCAAATATTTCCCCCATTCTGTGGGTTATCTTTTTACTCTCTTGATAATATCTTCTGATGTATGAAATTTTTAATTTTTCATGAGGTCCAAGTTATTTTTTCTTTTGTTCCCTGTGCCTTTAGGATCTTATATAAGAAATGGTTGCCTCATCCAATGTCATGAAACTTTTCTTCTATGTTTTCTTCCTAAGAGTTTGATTGTTTTAGGTCTTATATTTAGGTCCTTTATCCATTTTGAGGTAATTTTTGTATATGGTGTTAGGGTAAGGGTCCAAGTTCATTTTTTTTTTTTTTTTGCATGTGGATATTCAGTTTTTCCAGCACCATTTGTCGAAAAGACTGTCCTTTCCCCATTGATTGGCCTTGGCACTCTTGTCAAAAACTATATGACCATATATGTGAGGGTTTATTTCTGGGCCCTCTGTCTATTCCATTGCTCTTTATGACATATTAATACCACATTGTTCTGATGTTTTAAGATTTCATTTATTTATTAGAGCATAAACAGGCTCTCTGCTGAACAGAAAGCCAAAAGCAGGGCTTGGTACCAGCACGCTGAGAGCATGACCTGAGCCAAAGGCAGAGGAAGGCAATCAGTTGAGCCACCCAGGTGCCCTGATGAATGTTGCTTTGTAGTAAGTTTTGAAATCTAGAAGTTTGAGTTCTCTGGTTTTGTTCTTTTTCAAGATTGTTTTGACTATCCCTTGAGATTACATATGAATTTTGGGATGGGTTTTTCTATTTCTGCAAAGAATGTCATTGGGATTTTGGTAGGGATTATGTTGAATCTGTAGATCAGTTTGGGTAGTATTGCCTGCCATTTTAATAGTATTAAGTTTTCTAGTCTATGAACATGGGATGTGTTCCAGTTATTTATGTCTTCTTTTATTCCAACAATGTTCTGTGGTTTTCATTGTAATAAGTCTTTCACTATCTCGGTTAAGCTAATTTGTAACTATTTAGAATTGTTTTAGTGGGGATGCCTGGGTGGTTCTGTTAGTTAAAATGTATGCCTTCGGCTGAGGTCCTTATCCCATGGTCCAGGGATCAAGCCCTGCATCAGGCTCCTGGCTCAGTGGGAAGTCAGCTTCTCCCTCTGCCCCTCCCTTCCTGCTCTCTCTCTCTGTCAAATAAATAAATAAAATCTTCAAAAAAAATTATTTTAGTTTTCAGATTATTCATTGTTAGCACGTAGAAATGCAACTGAGTTTTGTGTGTTGACTGTCCTCTGCTACTTTGCTGAATTTATTAACTATAACAGTTTTGTTTGTGTGTGTGCGTGTGGGGGGGTAGTCTTTAGGGTTTTTTGCATAGAAGATAATAATATAATGGGCAAAGAGATACTTCTTTTCCAGTTTTGCTGCCTTATATCACTTTTTCTTGCCTAACTGCTGTGGCTAGAGCTTCCATATTAAGTTGAATAGAAGTAGTGAAAGTGGGCATTTTTGTTTTTGTTCTTGATCTTAAAGTCTTTCACCATTGCACATATTTCCTGTGGATTTTTCAAGTATATCCTTTTTATGTTTACCTAGTTTCTTTTTACTTCTAGTTTGAATGTTTTTTATTTTATTTATTTATTTATTTTTTAAAAAGATTTTATTTATTTGACAGAAACACAGCCACAGAGGGAACACAAGCAGGGGGAGTGAGAGAGGGAGAAGCAGGCTTCCCGCTGAGCAGGGAGCCCGATGTGGGACTTGATCCCGGGTCTCCGGGATCATGACCTGAGCCGAAGGCAGTTGCTTAACCAACTGAGCCACCCAGGCGACCCTGAATGTTTTTTATTGTGAAAAAGTGGTGAATTTTGCCAAATACTTTCTCTGCATCAGTTGAGATGATCATATGTTTTTTTTCCCATTATTCTGTTAATGTGGTGTGTTACATTGATCAATTTTCATATGTTGAGACATCCTTGCTTTCTTGGAATAAATTCCACTTGGTTATGGAGTATAATCCTTTTAATATGCTGCTGAATTCTGTTTGCCAATACTTGAGGATTTGTCATTTACTTTTGTAAGGGATATTGGTCTGTAGTTCTCTTACAGAGTCTTTGGTTTTGGTGTAAGGGTAATGCTGTCCTTGTAGAATGAAATAGGAATCATTCCCTCCACTTCAGTTTTTTTGGAAAAGTTTGAGAAGGATTGGTGTTAATTTTTTAAATGTTTGGTAGACTTCTCCAGTGACTCCATTAGGTCCAAGGCTTTTCTTTGTTAGGAGACTTGATTACCGAATTAGTCTCCTTACTAGTTAGTTATAGGTCTCTTCTGATTTTCTCTTTCTTAGTCTTGGCAGGCTTTTTGTTCCTAGGAATTTGCTCATTTCATCTAGGTTATCCAGTTTGTTGGTGTACATTTGTCATACTACTGTCTTATAATCCTTTGAATTTCTGTAGAATCGGTAGTAATGTCCCTTCTTTCATTTTTGATTTTAGTCATTTGAATCTTCTCTCTCTCTCTTTTTTAGCCCATGTAGCTAAAGGATTATCAATTTTGTTGATCTCTTCTAAGGACCAACTTTTGGTTTCATTAATTTTCTATATTTTTTAATATCCTACTTTAGTTACCTCTAATATTTTCTTTCTTCTGCTAACTTTGGGTTTAGTTCTTATTTCTCCAGTTTTTAAGTTGTAAAGTTAGGTTGTTGATTTGAGATCCTTCTAGCTTTTTAATGTAAGCGTTTACATTATATCCCTTTCCACTGCTTTCACTGTGTCCTTAAGTATTGTGTGTGTGTGTGTGTGTGTGTGTTTTCATTTGTTTTTAAGTATTTTCTAATGTTCTCTGACTTATTTTTTGTTCCATTGGTTGTTCGAGAGTGTGTTGTTTCATTTCCACAAATTTTAAAATTTGCTAGTTTTACTTGTGTTACTGATGCCTGACTTCACAGAGTGTTTTACTTCTGCTGTCTCTCACTTTTTGTAGAAGTATATGGCTTACTATCATTATTATCTCCTTGTCATTGTGAGCTGGAGAAATAAAATATGTTACCTCTCTCTTCATATTGAAATTTATTTCCTCAGTAAGAATACACAGTGGGATGAGTTACTTGTTAGGAAGTTTACTTACTCATCTTTCTATATTTGGGGTGATTATCAAGTGGGAATGCCAACCATGGTACAACAATATTAAATACAATTTCCATTAAGCTGGTATGTAATTCCATTATTTTCTGTTTCTACTAATATTATACATTATAACAGTTCTGATAGGTTCATAAGCTATCTTTAAAAATTGGTTTCTGGTATAAAACATCAATTCATTTAATAGATATTGACTATATAATATGTACCAACCATTCTGTTAGGTCTAGGGATTCAATAAAGAATAAGACCAATATAGCTTTTGCCCTTAGAGTACTTATATTCTTATGATCTAGTATGACAAATTCTTTAGTGAGGACAACTTAGGATACATGGGAGCATATAGAAGGAAACCTAATTCTGTACTTGATAAGAGACATAAAGGAAGATTTCTGGGAAGACAAAACATTAAAAAAATTGGGGGTATAATAGACAAGGAATTAACCAGGAAAATGCAGGATATTGGAGAAAAAAGTGGCATGAGGAAAATATTCCAGAGAGAATGTGTATAAAGGCTAGAGAAGAGAAGAGTGTATTACTTTAGATATCTTAACAAGTAGTTTGTTCAAGAGGTGAGTGTATGAAGGGTGGGTTGGGGGCTTGGTTTTGTGAGTAGTGAGAGATGAGACTAGATAGGTTAAGCAGAAGCCATCTCTTGAAGGGCTTTTGCAAGACATGTGGAGGAGTTTGAAGTCCTCTGAGTGCAATAAGGAACCACTAAAAGTTTTAAATAGGAAAGTTGTATGATTTTCATCTTAGGAGTATCATTCTGACTGCAGAATGGAGATTGGATTGAGACTGGGGGTAGGGACAAAGCATTCAGGGAGGAGGCTGTTGTAAAAATTTAAGAAATGATAGTGATAGCTAGTAGGTCCAGAGAGAAGTGGATTAGATTATCAAGCTGCTTAAGAGGTGTAATAGTGGGGCCCCTGAGTGGCTCAGTCGTTAAGCATCTGCTTTCGGTCCAGGTCATGATCCCGGAGTCCTGGGACTGACCCCCGCAATGGGCTCCTTGCTTGGTGGGAAGCCTGCTTCTCCCTCTCTCACTTCCCCTGCTCTTGTGTTCCCTCTCTGGCTGTGTTTCTCTCTGTCAAATAAATCTTTTTAAAAAAAAAAAAAGTGTGATGGTAGAATTTGATGGTGGATTTGATATGGGGTTTTGGCTTGAACAACTAATGGGTTCCATTCAGCAAAATAAAAAACACAAAAGAAGCAAGATTGATGTATGTGGGGATAATAAATTTCTTTTGGTCTACTATATTTCTTTTTGTTTAAAACTTTATTCTCTCTCCACCAAAGTGGCACTGAATATTATTTAACCCTGATTTTGCTGTGTTTAGTCTTAGGGCATTCATTGGGTTCCCCAAACACTGCACCTTTAATCTAGAAATCACTTGGTAAGACTTGCATAGAGAATGGCTAAAAATAAGACACCCTGATAAATATGTGTGCTTATTACTATTTTTAAAGATTTTATGCATTTATTTGTCAGAGAGGGAGAGAGAGAGAGAGCATAATCAGGGAAGCAGCTGGTAGAGGGAGAAGCAGGCTCCCTGCAGAGCAAAGAGTCCGGTGCAGGACTAGATCCCAGGATGCTGGGACCATGACCTGAGCCAAAGGCAGATGCTTAACTTACTGAACCACACAGGTGTCCTTGTATAACTGTTTTTCATTGGGACCATATTTATCCTTCTGAGGTACTTTTTCTCTCTATATTGACTTTTCTTTCTCTTCAGGTTATTGTTTTGGGTTCAGTTCTTACTGAATTTTCCTTTCATGCAAATTCCTTATAAGTAGAGTCCCTGAAATTTTCTAAGCATATTATGTCCTATAAGTGGTCAAAATAACACTAGAGTGAAATAATACACAGTTTTTAGGCTTTTCTTGTTCTCTAAACCTTTCTCTGTTATAATAAAAACTCCTAAGTGTGTTTGAAGGCCCCTTGTGCACCTTTCCTTCCTTCCTCAAGGTAATGACTATTCTGAACTTGGTTGTATTTGTTTGTCCTTTTATTTTTTACTACAGACATTGTGTTTTACAATTTTAAATAATCTGTATCTTTCTGCAACCTTTTCCCTCAATTTTTTGAGTAAACTTATCTGTTGTATGGTATTATATGACAGAATTGATTTATTCATTGTTTTATGCATGGATGGACATTTTGGTTATCTCCATTTTTTTGCTGTGTCAAACAAGATTTCAGTCAACGTCCTTGTTGCTGTATTGTTTTGCTCATGTAGTCACATGCAAATGTTTCCTTAGGGTATAAGAAGTCAGTGTAGATGTTTCTTCAGCTTTACCAAATGTGGCCAGATTGTTCTCCAGAGCACATGCACCAATTTATACTGTTACCAGCAATGTATGGAAGTTCCTTTTTTTTTTTTGACGATTTTACACACACACACACACAGACACACACACACACACACACACACACACACACACAGTACAAGCAAACGGAGCAGCAGGCAGAGGGAGAGGAAGAAGCAGGCTTCCTGCTGAAGAGGGAGCCTGAAGTGGAGCCTAGTCCCAGGACCCTGAGAGCATGACCTGAACTGAAGACATACCCTTAAATGACTGAGCCACCTAGGCACCCCTACAGTCTTTGTTTTAAAGTCTAGTTTATCCAATATAAGTATTGCTATCCTGGCTTTCTTTTGACATCCATTTGCAAGATAACTGATTCTCCGTCCCTCACTCTCAATCTGTGGGTGTCTTTAGGTCTAAAATGAGTTTCTTGTAGGCAGCATATAGATGGGTCTTGTTTTTATCCATTCTGTCACCCTGTGTGCTTTGATTGGAGCATTTAGTTCATTACATTCAAAGTAATTATCCTTCCACGTGTATTTATTGCCATTTTATTACCTGATTTGTCAATGTTTTTGAAGATTTCTCTGATCCTTATCTTTCTTTCATGGTTTGCTGGTTTTATTTAGTGATATATTTGGATTTCTTTCTCTTTATTCTTTGCATATTTATTAGTGGATTTGGATTGGGGTTACCATTAGGTTTGTATATAACCTCTTCTGCAGTCTTTATTAAGTTGATGGTCATTTAAGTTCGAACCTCTTTACTTCTCTCCTCCCCATGTTTTGGGTATATGGTGTCATGTTTTATATCCTTTTATTGTTAGTGTTAAAAAGGGTATTATGTGCGATCCTTTATAAGGCATAAAAAGAGCCCTATGGAACATGACTTTCTGCTTAACGTTATTTATAAAATTTCTTCTTACAGAAAATATCAAACAAAAAAATAAAGGTAGTGACATAATGAGTTTCCATGTATCCATTATCCAGCTTCAACAAAAGTTTTGTTTTGTTTTTTTAAAAGATTTTATTTATTTGACAGAGAGAAACACAGCTAGAGAGGGAACACAAGCAGGGGGAGTGAGAGAGGGAGAAGCAGGCTTCCCGCCGAGCAGGGAGCCCGATGTGGGACTCGATCCTGGGTCTCCAGGATCATGACCTGAGCCGAAGGCAGTCGCTTAACCAACTGAGCCACCCAGGCGCCCCAACAAAAGTTTTTTTTTAACACTTTGCCATTCTTGTTTTCTACCCCCTGCTTTTAGTTGTTGTTTCTATTGGACAATATATTGGGGTATATATAAAACCATAGATCAAGGGTATCTTTTTACAGTGGTACATTTTGGTTTTATCTCTCTTTTTTTAAAGATTTTATTGTTTGGGAGCACAAATATAGGGGGAGCAGGAGGCAGAGGGAGAGGAGAAGCAGGCTCCCCAGGTATGTGGCTTGATCCCAGGACCTTGGGATCGTGACCCAAGCTGAAGGCAGATACTCAACCAACTGAGTCACCCAGGCACCCCTTGGTTTTATCTCTTAAGTCTATTTTACTATTTTCTCTTCCCCTCTCCCCCCCCTTCCAATTACATTGATTTAGTTGGAAAAACCTGGTTATATGTTTTGTGGAATGTACATTTTGTAGTTGCTCGATTTTTTTCTTATGTGTTCATTTGTTCCTCTAACTCCTGTGTTTCCTACAAACTGCTTAAAGCTTGAGTCTCAACTAGATTCAAGTTGTTTTTTTAATTAAATCCATAGGTGGCGCTCTGAACTTTCTGTTGAATTGCATGATTAGACACCTAACATCACTCTTACTGTGTTAGTGATTGATGAGTAGCTTTGGTGGTGGGAGACTGAGAAGTCCTTCTGAAGTTTTCCATGAGTTTTCATGTAATTGTTTTGGCAGAGTTTGATGATCCTTGCCTAGAACTGTTTCATTAGGGATTGAAAAATGGTGATGTTCTTATCCCATCATTCCTTCTACTTTTATTAGCTAGAATTCTTTCAGTAAGAACTTTTTTTCAGGAACCATTTTGTTACCCTGAACTAGAGTTTATATATAAAGGGTAAGATAAATCCTTGATTGTTATCCTTATATCAGTTTTCAGAGTAATGAGTTATGCCATAATAACTTCTAGTAGTGACCAGTGATTTTTGTGTAAAGTATCATTATAAACTCATGGATTTTTATATATTTTTATATTTTAATCCATTATTATTATTTATTTGATTCCCAGTTATCCTATTTGAGTCCAGTGGGATCCTCTTTAGATTGGCTAATTTGTCCTTTTGAAATGATCCTATTATTCTTTGCTATTACGGAAATTTAGTTTTTGGCAGTGTTTTCCAAGTTTATCTTATAAATCTCTACCCCAAAACAGAAAGACTCAGGCCTTGCTCTAGTGAACCTTGATTATTTTTAATGGGGAAGGATGTCTATAGCTATTAAGTTTGTCATTGATTCTAAGTCTTTTCAATGGAGAGAGATAGGAAATATATGAGTTCATGTTGTTAATTCCAATTCAAACGTAAGATTATAGGGTTTATATACTTATATCTCTTTTGTGTCAAAACTCTTGGTTCCAATGGCCTTAAACATAATTAGTTTTCTGTATCCTATAATATGCCTAAAATTCAGAATAACTGTACTTATATTATTATTATTATGTTTTAAAGATTTTATTTATTTGACGGAGAGAAACACAGCCAGAGAGGGAACACAAGCAGGGGGAGTGAGAGAGGGAGAAGCAGGCTTCCCGCCGAGCAGAGAGCCCGATGCGGGCCTTGATCCCAGGACCCTGAGATCATGACCTGAGCTGAAGGCAGAGGCTTTAACCCACTGAGCCACCCAGGTGCCCAAGAATCAAATTTTTAAATGGTCAAAGGATTTGAGTGTAGACAGTTCCCCAAGGATGATATACAAATGGACAGTAAATGTGAAAAGATGCTCCCCTTCATCATTAGAGAAATACAAATCAAAGTCATAATGAAATACTACTTTATACCCATCAGAATGGCTCTAATAAAAACAAATGGACAACAAGTATTAGGATGTGGAGAAATTGGAACCTTCATACATTGCTGGTGGGATTGTAAAATGGTGTAAGTACTTTGGAGAACAGTTTGGCAGTTCCTGAAAATGTTTATTCATAGAGTTGCCCTGGGACCCAGCAATTTCACTACTACCTATAAGAGTAATGAAAAAAAATGTCCACTCAGAAACTTATACTTGAATGTACATAGTAGCATTATTCATAAAAACAAAAAAACTAGAAACAACTCAAATGTCCATCAACTGATAAACAAAATATAGTCTCTCCATACAGAGGACTATTATTTGGCAATAAAAAAGATGCTACAACATGAATGAACCTTGAAAACATGCTGAATTGAAAGAAGCAGTCTCAAAAGACCCTGTGTTACATAATTCCATTTATATGAAATAACCAAAATAGGCAAATCTATAGATACAAAAAGTAGGTAAGGGGTTGCCTAGGGCTGGAGCAGAGAGGGGGAGGTAATGGGTGGTGACTGCTAGTGATTACAGGGTTTCTTTTTGGGGTAATGAAAATGTTCTAAAATTAGATTGTGATGTTGCACAACTCTGAATATACTAAAAACTGTTGTGTTGTTTAAATGGGTGAACTTTATGGTATGTAAATTACATATTGTTAATGCTGTTGGGGGGAAGGAAAAATGGAAGGAACCAGTTTACAGGTCTACCGTTCTTCCTGTGCATTCATTTTTTTCCCAGATTATTGCTTAGGAGTAAGATATTTGTTCTGTGGTGATTCCTGCTGTGCTAGAAAATTGCATGCTTCAACTTAATTGATGTTTCATTTTGGTATGATGGCTGATAATTGAAGTCTTGGGTTTTCTAGGTCCACAACCCCTATTAATATTATTCTTACCATGTTTTGTTACTTGTAGAGCGTTCTTTGTTCATAAATTTAGGATGGTTCTTGTTTTTCCTGGTTGTTAAAAAGTTCAGGTTGTTAAAAAGTTCAGATGAAAGTGAGATAGCACTTTGAAAGCTGTATAGTCCAAGGGGCGCCTGGGTGGCTCAGTTGGTTAAGGGACTGCCTTCCGCTCAGGTCATGATCCCAGAGACCCGGGATCGAGTCCCACATCCGGCTCCCTGCTCGGCAGGAAGCCTGCTTCTCCCTCTCTCACTCCCCCTGCTTGTGTTCCCTCTCTGGCTGTGTTTCTCTCTGTCAAATAAATTAAAAAAAAAAAATTTAAAAAAAAATCTTGAAAGCTGTATAGTCCTAAATAAATATTTTTAAAGTTCTCTTTATTTTCTTTCCATAGGAGTAAAACACAAATCTTTTCTAACAGTTGAAGACTGTTTTGAGTTGGGCAAAGTGGCCTACACAGAAGCCGATTATTACCATACAGAACTGTGGATGGAACAAGCACTGAGGCAGCTGGATGAAGGCGAGGTTTCTGCCATTGATAAAGTCTCTGTTCTGGATTATTTGAGCTATGCGGTGTACCAGCAAGGAGACCTGGATAAGGCACTTTTGCTCACAAAGAAGCTTCTTGAACTAGGTATATTGATTTTGCCTAATTAATTTGGCCTAGACTTATATATGTTATATATGATAACCATTATATATGTGTCAAGCTATATGGCAAGATAAATATATAATTCTAATATATGACTATATACCTTGGCATATATATAATGATAAATATAATTTCGATAATTGTAATTCTGATACATAATTCGTCATATAACTTTGGTACTTTTTTTTTATTATTTTTCATGTCTTTATTTAAATTCCAGTTAGCACACAGTGCAATATTAGTTTCGGATGTAGAACTTAGTGATTCATCACCTACACACAACATGTGGTGCTCACCACAAGTGCCATCATGTATCTAACCCATCTTCTACCCACCTCCCCTTCAGCAATCATCACTTTGTTCTCTTTAGTTAAGAGTCTGTCTTGGTTTGCCTCTTTTTTTCCCCCCTTATGTTCATTTGTTTTGTTTCTTAAATTCCACATATGAGTGAAATCATATGGTATTTGTCTTTCTCTGCTTGACTTATTTTGCTTAGCATTATACTCTCTAGCTCCATACAAATCATTGCAAAGATTTCATTCTTTTTTATGACTGAGTAATATCCATTTGGTACTTTTTATTTGTTGCCAGTCAAGAGTCTGTTAGACAAATTTTATCCTCTATCCCCTAAATAAATGGCAACTCGTTTTTTCTCAGCTTACACAGTGGCTGTGTTTCTCTGTGGTATACTCTTCAGGAACTTCAAAATTGTACTAACCTAGTTAGCTTAGTCAAAAATGCTTATTTACCATGTTGTCATATTAAATATTAACCAGTTTCCTTTGAAGAATGCTTTTGTTTTATTGTATTTCATATTTAAAAATATGAAATTAAAAAATAGATTGAAAAAGTATGTCATATTCAAATGTTAGATAATGTTAGATAATGTTGTATCTATGAGGATTTGATTACTAGTATTTTGAACTTGTGTCTCTTAAGTATAATCCAGAAACCATGTGCATCAGAATTATTTGGATACATATTAGAAATGAAAAATTCCTTGATGTGTACCCCAAACCTACTAAATCAGAATCTCTGGAGGTAGAGTTGTATGCCAATAATCAGGTGGCCTTTGTATGCTAATAAGTTCAGGTGGCCTATATAACGAAGCAAACTTTTTAAAAAGTAGTGTTTTTCTGAACAGGCTAATATGTGTATGTTAGAAGAGTCAAACAGTTTAAAAGGATTGGTCATCTGAAAATGAACTTCTGACAGGTTATTTCTTGGTTGAGTGAATTAATAAATTGAGATATTAGTTAAAGGACCCTTTTTTCAGTATTTTGTAGTGATTTTTTTCCTCCTGACTTAGAGTCATTATAGGGAATTTTTAAAAATAGAAAAAGATATGGAAGAGTTCCATAAGCCAATCACTGGAAGACACCCACAATTTTTTGTTTCCTTGTAGTATATACTCCCTTCCCTGCACATACTCACTTTCCGTTTCTTTTACAGAATTAAGATCGTATTGTATATTATAACATACACTGTGAGCAATCTCTCAAAGACAAATATTTTACAAGTCTAAGACTAGATTTCCTAACACTTGAGTTAATATCATAAATGAAGTTTCTGTGTATTGTTCTGTCTTTGTGTGTGTGTGTTGGTTTGGATTTTTCTTTCCTCCGGGATGGGTGGAGTAGTCCTCTTTTCCCCTACTAAAAGGTGGATAAAAATGATGACTAGCAATTCAGAGGCAGTTAGTGGATTCTGGCTTGTTTGAGAATTATAACTTTAGTTTCTCTTTTTCCATCTCACATAGAATTTCGGGACTGAAATTCTCTCAGCCCTTGGAAGTAGGCTACATTCTACACGTATGATATATTTGTGGTGATGTTGCTTTTGAACTGTATACACTGTCTTCCCCATGGTGATTACATTTCAGTCTCAGAAAAATCTTTCCATTGCTTAAAATAAAGAGAATGAGTAATATTTTAGAATTCATTTGGCATCAAATTGATCATAATTCATTTGGCGGATTAATAAGTTCTAAAAGGAGAATATTTGCTACTTTGAAATAAATGGCTGGTTCCTTCTCCAGAACTCTTTTTATATAGGGTGACTGTATGTGATTTACTTGGGGCAGTACTGGTTTATACCTGTTGTTTGGGTACAATAATTTTTTTAAAAGATTTTATTTAGTTATTAGAGCTTGCACAAGTGGGGTGGGGTGACAGTAGAAAGAATCTCAAGCAGACTCTATGCTGAGTGTGGAGCTGGAAGCAGGGTTCATCCCATAGCCCAGATCAAACCTGACCTGAAACCAAGAGTTGTTTGCTTAACTGACTGAGCCACCCAGGCACCCCTGGTATAACAATTTTTATTAATGCTTCCTTTCAGTCTCGTAAGTATTCTGATTTGGAAGCTAAATTATATGGTCCTCTATTTTTATATTACTATATTCTGACGTTTGAAACACTGTAAACTTGGGGTGCCTGGGTGGCTCAGTTGTTAAGTGTCTGCCTTCTGCTCAGGCCATGATCTCAGGGTTCTGGGATCGAGTCTTGCATTGGGCTCCGTGCTCAGCTGGAAGCCTGCCTCTCTCTCTCCTACTCACCCTGCTTGTGCTCCCTCCCTCACTGTGTGTCTCTCTCTGTCAAATAAGTAAATAAAATCTTTAAAAGGGGGGGGGGCACCTGGGTGGCTCAGTTGGTTAAGTAACTGCCTTTGGCTCAGGTCATGATTCCGGAGTCCCAGGATTGAGCCCCATATTGGGCTCCCTGCTCAACAGGAGACCTGCTTCTCCCTATCTCACTCCCCCTGCTTGTGTTCCCTCTCTAGCTGTGTTTCTTTCTCTGTCAAATAAATAAATAAAATCTTAAAAAAACAAAACAAAACTCTAAACTTAACCATGGTCATGCTTTCTTCCTTACCCAATAGATCCTGAACACCAGAGAGCTAATGGTAACTTAAAATATTTTGAATATATAATGGCTAAAGAAAAAGATGTCAATAAGTCTGCTTCAGATGATCAGTCTGATCAGAAAACCACACAGAAGAAAAAAGGGGCTGCTGTGGATTACCTGCCAGAGAGACAGAAGTACGAAATGCTGTGCCGTGGGGAGGGTATCAAAATGGTAAAGTGGAAAAGCCAATTGTGTGTATGTATGAATGTGTGTGTGTGTGTGTGTGTTTGTATGTAGCTCTAGAGAGAATCAGAGTTCTTTTATATTTCAGCCTACGTGATAAAAATTAGAATTAATTACTTAAAATATTCCAGTATGCTTATTGTGGCTGTTACACTTAATGTGCTCCAACTATTAGTAAAATAGCTTTAGGATAAAGCTTTTTAATGATTATGGCATTTTATATATTGTTAGTAATGTTACTCTTTGCATAGGCCAAAAGAGGCTTATTTTTATAAAATGAAGGGTCAGATAGTTTAAGGGAAGAGATAAGGTTTTTTCTTATATTTTAATGCAAAAGGTACTTCTTCAGTCTTAAGCAGAAATAAATACCATCTTAACCCATCCTATAAAACAAAGAACTCATCTCTACAATCTTTTGTGGTTTTACTCCTAGTTGACCTCAACAGGATTGCTTAGTGAAATGTGTTAGTCTTTTTAAGAAATACTTCAGCAAGTTTTTAAGAGTTTTAAAGAGTCTCAGCAGATTCTGATTTTAACATTTATTTTTTAAATACTCAAATGTGCCTATAAATATCCTTTTCTTTATTGTATATCTATATTTACGTGTTTATAACTCAGAGTACTAGTGCTTCAGGGTGTTAATAGATAAGAAGCCACAAACAAAAAAGTTCAGTTCTGAGGAACGTAGGTTTTTGTTCAGCCTCAGGACTTGTCAGAGCCTTTTTATGATAATGTATATTTTGGGTATGTTCTACATTGCTTCCCAACATAATTGATCATGCAGGGAACCCTTTTTTAAAGTATGTCATGTGATACTACCATTCAGTTGAATGCAGGCATATGTAGAAGGAATTAGTGAATTTTGAAGTAAGTACTTTTAAATGTAAACATTTGAATAGTGTTTTTTAAGTTTTTCTCTGCTATGAATAAACTCAAGCTCAGCTGTACATTTTGATATTGATGACTTTTTGATATCTGAGGACTTACTGTTGACAGCTTAATCTCTAACAGCAAATGTGTAGATCATATCTATGTTGACACTTGAGACCTAAGTTTATGGTTTCCTGGGAGAACAATGCTTACTTTTGCTTTGGGTGCTAATGAGTAAATACAAGGATAATAAAACTCTGATAAATTCACGAAACATTTTTTCTTTTAACTTTCCACCTAAATATTATTACATATCTGTTGAAGATAAAGACAAAAAATAACCAAAAAAGCATCATCACACCTAAAAAAAAGTGCACAGTATTTCTTTTTTTTTTTTTTTAAGATTTTATTTATTTATTTGATAGAGACACAGCGAGAGAGGGAACACAAGCAAGGGGAGTGAGAGAGGGAGAAGCAGGCTTCCCGCCAAGCAGGCAGCCCAATGCGGGGCTTGATCCCGGGTCTCCGGGATCATGACCTGAGCCGAAGACAGTCGCTCAACCAACTGAGCCACCCAGGCGCCCCCACAGTATTTCCATAATATCATATATCTAGTGTTCAGATTTCCAGTAATCAGATATTTTTATTGCCTTTAATAACTCTTAATGAGATCAAAACAGAACCTAGGTATAAAAAAAGAAGTCTGCTTAATTTACCAATTTGTTGATGGACACACACATCAACTCTACCCAAAAACAAGGATCATCTTTATTCTCAGAATAGTTAAATTCACTTCATCATTGTATTAAAGACTTAGAATAAATAAACTTTAGATTTGACTCTAGGTAAATAAAGTACAGAAAGAATAAGCATGCATCATGGGGTGTGTGGGTGGCTCAGAGGGTTAAAGCCTCTGCGTTCGGTTTAGGTCATGATCTCAGGGTCCTGGGATTGAGCCCCACATCAGGCTTTCTGCTCAGCGGGGCACCTGCTTCCCCCTCTTTTTCTGCCTGCCTCTCTGCCTATTTGTCTCAGTATGTTAGTTAATAATTAAAAACTAGGGCACCTGGGTTGCTCATTCGGTTAAGCATCTGCCTTTAGCTCAGGTCATGATCCAGCGTCCTGGAATGAAGCCTGCTTCTCCCTCTGTCTCTGCTACTCCCCCTGCTTGTGCTCTCTCACTCTGTGTCAAATAAAAAAATAAAATCTTAAAAAAAAAAAAAACCCAACCAACCAATATTATTTCTACTTCATATATGACATACTTGTTTAGTCAAGAGAAGAATCAGCAATGGATAATTCAGTTAATATTATAGAGATTGAAAGGAACATTTGTTTTGTCGATCACTCTATTTTTAATACTCATCAATAAAAGCACCTCCCTTTAATAACTTTTTCTTTTTCAGAATTACTAATTTTCATCTTTGTTTTTTAAAACTAAGTTTATTTATTTATGCTCCAAGCATCTAACTGTGGGAGGTATTTAGGAAAACCTGGTGAGGTTTTGTTTCATTTTTCCTTTAAAAAAACTTTTTTTCTGGGTGCCTCCAAGGTTACTTTGTGAAATTTGGAGCAATGTAGGTCATTCATTTCATAAAATATTCCATTATTTCATTCATATTTAGCCACCTGAACTTTATTTTGATGAGACACAGGTTAAAAGTGAAACCCTACCTTTTTTCTTATTTAAGCCTAGCATCTCTTCCAGAAAATAGTCATTAATAAAACTTTTAAAATCCTGAATGTCCTATTTGATGCAAAATACTTGCAGAGTAGTGTCTTTTGTATATTCTTCCATCACTGCTCTATGTATACACAAATATGATTATTGTTTCTTTTTTCCATAGGAGCAAGCATTAAGCCTTTTATTACTCTAATATTTTTATTATTTTCTTAACTTTATGTTTAGACTCCTCGGAGACAGAAAAAACTCTTTTGCCGTTACCATGATGGAAACCGGAATCCTAAATTCATTCTGGCTCCAGCCAAACAGGAGGATGAGTGGGACAAGCCTCGTATTATTCGCTTCCATGATATTATTTCTGATGCAGAAATTGAAATTGTCAAAGATCTAGCAAAACCAAGGGTAAATAATTTTTTTCTCAATTTACTCTACCTGTGTATCAGTTTTGCCTTTGCAAGATTACAAAAATGATGATTGATATGGCAGTAACTGCAGAGATAGTTTTAGATATTGTTGGCACAACATAGTGGAGTTGTTAATAAGCTCTATTTATACTAGTTTTTCCTCGGTTTGCTTTTAATGCAAATAAGATAAGCTGCAGCTGGATTTTAAGCACTTAATTATGAAAATAATAGATGAGATTTTTATCCACACTGATTTTATTCACAGATGTTTCAGCATCTTCCTGAAAAAGTTTTCTATGTATTTTCAAACTTTAGTCTCATAGGCTAATCAAACCAACTTTCTTATACTTCTATATTTTTATCTGAAAGAATACTTGAAGTATTTTTATTCCCCTTTGGGCACATTATTACTGGAAAGATATAATTATATAAGCATCATGCTAATTTGAAATAAGGACATAGCTTTCTGAATTTAACTCCTATCATTTATTTTAAGGAAAACAATTTTTTTTTTTAAAGATTTTGTTTATTTGACAGCGAGAAACACAGCGAGAGAGGGAACACAAGCAGGGGGAGTGAGAGAGGGAGAAGCAGGCTTCCTGCCGAGCAGGGAGCCCGATGTGGGACTCCATCCCGGGTCTCCGGGATCATGACCTGAGCCGAAGGCAGTCGCTTAACCAACTGAGCCACCCAGGCGTCCCAAGGAAAACAATTTTTAATAAATCTTTTTATTTAAAGTCAGTTTAATTAACATGCAGTGTATTATTAGTTTCAAAGGTAGAATTTAGTGATTCATTACGGAAAAGAATTCAGTGTAAACACAATCCCATAAAATTAGTGTTTAGCATGGAAATTCTTCTTTTATGAGAACTGGAGAAAGACTATCCTTTATGCTGTTGCCTTTTTTCCCCCATCAGCTTGTTCTTAAAACCTGTTTGATCTCATTGATAGTAATACAAACTGCCATCTCTGTTGTAAAGAGATTGTTAAATAAACATTAGGCATATCTATGCTCTCTTATTATACAGGAGTTGACAGATATTTTTCTGTAAAGGTACAAATAATAAATATATTTTAGGCTTTGCTGGCCATACCATCTATCACAACTACTCAAGTCTACATTGTAGTGTGAAAGTGGCCATATGAGTATAGCTATATTTCAATAAAACTTTATTTCCAAAAACTAGTGACAGGCTGAATTTGGCACATGGGACATAGTTTGCTGATCCTTGTTACAAAAATGTAATTATCTGGATATCTGTACTTAAACTTAAGGTCAGAATTTTTGTTGATGTTAAGTTTTACTATTCCAAATTGGTACTTTTTTTTTTTAAGCAAAGATTACATTTTAAGTGAAAAAGACTGGTCTTTTTCAGCACTATGTATAGGTGCTGTCCAAGGGAATTCTTATAAATCTTTCAAACGGAGCACTACTTACATCACATCATATTCTGTCAGTATCTCTTCAGTTTCTGTTTTAGTCCATTCTTTGTGGTCAGTAAACCAAAATATCTTGGTAGAATATTTTTTAAGAATTCGTTTCACCTTTAGCGGTCAAGTTGTATATGTCTGGATTCGGAGGCCTCAGTCTTCAAAGGGGATGCCTCATTTGGATTATTTTATTCAAAAAAATTCAATTTCAGGATCATCATCTTTTTTTTGTTTTGTTTTGTTTTAGTTTGAAGTCAGTATCTTGGCTGTCCTCTTTCCCACTGTTCTTTGTACATTTGTGAGTTCTTTTCATCTGTCTCTCTGCTAAGTCCAAGATTATTTCACTGTATATGTGAAATACATGAACAGATATGTTGGAGGAAGAAAAGATGGACCTTGAAGCGAATTTTGGACATTAACCTTTGGAAACAGTTGCATCAGTAAAAAAATTAAAATCAAAAGTTTGAAATGGATCATTAACTACAAATAGCCATTCTTATAACTATAGACTTCAAACTTTTTCCTCACAGTCCTATCCTCCAACCCCTGAAAGAAATTTGATTTCTAATCTCTTTTGTTTGTGTACCTTCCATTCATGCAAAGCAAAAACAAAATTTAATAAATAACAAAAAGTACAAAAAGCTCAAAAGCCAACTGGTCTCTCAAGACTCAACACAAGGTGACTGGAAATCTGTGGAGTTATTTTCTCTTTTCATCCTCCCTTGTAAAAATCCCAGAATTCTGACTGGTTGGATAAATGTGATTCGTTTTTTTTTTTTGTTTTGTAATGCAACTATTTTGATGGTTGGCTTCACAGCTGAGGCGAGCCACCATTTCAAACCCAATAACAGGAGACTTGGAGACGGTACATTACAGAATTAGCAAAAGGTAAGAGATGTGTATGTTGCATATTTTGCCCTCTAATGAGTGTTTTCGTACATCCTACAGGAATATTCGTTTAAGGGAAGTAGGTCATTTTCACTCTCCAGTTCAAGTCACCGCCGACTTATATACGCATGGATAAACTGCTTTGTGTTTTACAGGTCTTTCCCTTTAACTAGAAGTTCTTTTGTAAATCTTTAATTTGTCTGTTGTTTTTAGGGAATTAATATGCTTTGCATTTCTCTTCAGCTCAGGAATCAAAATCTCCAGGAAATGGCTTGATACTTGTTTTCTTTTTTCTTTTTCTTGCCAAAAGGGAAAAAAAAAGAAAAAGCAGCATCTTGGATTAATCTGGGAGTAGTCTTTGTTTATATAGTCCTCTCACATTCATAAGTGCTGCAGTGAATTCACATCATTCTTCATGGTGATTTGTATTGGCATTTATTCATTCATCTTGTGAAATACCATTGTCATTTGGAGTAATCTGTATTCCTCCTGTTGGACTTCTTTTAAAAAACTTGCTGACTAGAAAGTTGGCAATGGAAAGAACAGAGTTATGCTTGTGATCTCAGTCTTCCAACTACTATTACTCAAGAACTTATTTGCCTTTTACTTCACCAAAGAGACTTAACAGTTTTATCTCAGTGAGAGTTTTAAAAAATAAAGAAACTATTAACTATTCTTTTTTCACAATACTTAAAGGACATTAAACTTCTAGATCTGAGAAAGCTCCTATAAAACCCAGTGCTATAAATCATTTACGTACATGTTCAAATGATTTTTTTGAAAAAAAAGTGAAAGGACAATAGTACAACAAAAATATGTCAGCCCATTTCTCTTAATTTGGAAGTGGCTTTTCTTATTGCCACCTGTCTAAATGTTTTTGCTGATTTGAAACCATTACCTACCATCCAGACCAATCTGAACTCTCCCAATCACCTGTGGCTTGGCAAAACAAAACAAACAAAAGCCCAAAATTGCCTGCTACGTTTGTAAGTCCTTGTCCTTTCTCTTTTTTTGTAGCTGAGCCGAGCTACAGTACATGACCCTGAGACTGGAAAATTGACCACAGCACAGTACAGAGTATCTAAGAGGTAAGGGAGTAATGGAGAGAATTTTAGTCCTATTTGAACCATTTTCTTTCTTGAGAATCTAGTTTTCATAAAACCCATGGTGTGGTTTCTAAGATGTAGACTTTAGGCATGACAACCATGCCTGAATTTTCATGAAAGACTAATAAACAGACTTTGGTTATGGGGCAGTTAACAGAGATTTTCCAGAAGTAACTTACTAGATTTCAAAATGCCTGCTGAGACTCCCCAGACCCCCACCTGAAAAGTGAATTTGTGGTCTCATGTTGAAGTAAGAGAAGTTCCCAAAGAACCTTGATCGAAATAAGACGTAATTTGGCTTCTACAGTAAAGCAAAGGTTTAAAAATCTCTGGGTCACCAGGATAGCTGTAGGTATTGAGAAAGCGCATGCCTTGAAGCATTCCATTACAAATCCTTTTTAAGTCAATTGGTTTCACATTTTTCGCTTTTAATAATGTTTAAAGAGAATGTACTTAAGTTATTAACTGGTCACTGAAATAATTTTTAACAGATTACTGTGTAATTCATGTATATAACTTAGAAGGAGCCCACAGAATAAGTGACATTATTCCAACAGAACTACTTTTCCATCTACTTATTTATGTAATGGAGATTTCTCAGCTCTCCTGAAAATGAGAATGTTGAAAATAACAAAATAAACTCCTCCCATTTCATCAGAAACATCTTAATGTATTTCAGTTTTTATGTTGGGTAATGATTGTTTAATCACATTTAATGTGTACTAATGATAATTGTAATAACTGTTTTCAGAAGACATTATTTTTGACAGTTAGACCTTTATGTTAGAGGAATTTATATTTTCATCACTTAACAAGAGTATTTTTGTTGTAGAGAAGTATAATGTAATAAAAGACTTTAAGACATAGAATATATTTCTGTAGGACAGGGCTTCTGAACCTCAGCACTATTGACATTTTGGATCAGATAATTCTTTGTTGTTGAGGGTTGTCTTAGCTATGTATGACGTTTAACAGCATTGTTGGTACCAACTAGATGCCAGTAACCCCCTTCATCCCAGTTGTGACAATCAAAAATGTCTCCAGACATTGCCAAATGTCCCCTGATAGGCAAAATTCCCACCACCACCCCCAGAGACACCACCTCTCCACCATTGTTGAAAGCCACTATTCTAAGATAAGAATGGAATGAAAATTCAGTTCAAGGGGGGAAAAAAAGAATGATATAAAACTGCCCAAGTACTAAAAAAAATCTTCATTCATGTATTTTTTTTTTTAAAGTGGATCATTGTGGGCATCAAACCATTCTGGTATTTAGATTTCACTGGCTAGGTTAAAAAAAGATCATTTTTCAGAAATTACCACTATTTCAGTATGCCATGATTAAATTCTTTTTGAAACTATTTGATGAAAAATTTAATTGTCAACTTAAAAAATGTGCAGAAAGTAAGTATATAGATTTAACAACTATTTTAGGAGTTACTGGAACAAAAATATTTTGAATGTTACTGCTGTAAGTCATAGCAAAAGTACTAGAAGTATATAGAATGCATTGTTTCCTTACTCTTTTTGGGCAAAGCTTTGTCTTTCATATGGTAATAGCCTTCAACATGCCCACATATATATCCTGGTTTCCTAACCGTGTGCTCCATGCTACCTGCCCCCAGAAAACTAGAAGACATGAAGAAAATTTAGCTTTTATCATACGATTTTGATTTCAGGGAGACTAAGAATTTGTAGAAATTAATTTGGATAATGTTTTGATACATGATGTGTAATGCTTCTGTGCATTGTAGTTAACTCTTAAGTTTCAAGTTAAACCAGCTAATTTTCCATTCTATTACGAAATCTTATGTCTTAAAAAATTAATCCTTTATTTTTAAAAAATAAGTCATTTTATCAATGATTACTACATGGTTTTAGGCATTTTTACTCTCAAAAGGCTTGTTACTAAATTCTCCAGATTTGAATGCTTTTAGGAAGCACATAAAAGAAAATTTCATGAACTTAGTTCTTTGGAAGTCGTTTTTGGAAAATTTTTATATATACAGTGGACCTTTTGAGGGAAATATCTGGCCCACAGAGTCATTGGACTCTTACCAGTAAGACAAAATAAATGACTCTTGGAAAGGTGATCTACAGATTTTTCCTTAAGAACTAAATATTTCTAAACATTTTGAACTTATTTTTGAAAAATACTCTAATTTTATAACTCTGAGAAGCAATTTTATTGCATTTTTTTAGAAAGACACAACCGTACTTTGTTATATATGGTAATAGAAGGCATTTAGCCAGCAGCATTAGAAGCACTGGAAGACTAACACCAGAATAAATTCACCCAGTCTCAGCAAAGTATGCAGTGTGTGTATGTTTGTGTTCAAAACAACCTAGTAACAGTGAAATTCCACAGCACACTGATACTCATATTTACTCTAAAGGAAAATTGTTCAGCAAGTCTTTTAAAAATAAAATATGTATGTTGAGAGAGACCTTAACTGTTAGAGAAGGAATGTGCTCCAATAAATATCCTAAACCTTCGATATTTTAAGTTTTTGCTGTTTGGGGAATTTATTGGCTGTGTCAAGACATTTTCTGCCTATTACTGGAATCTGAATTTTGAAGATTCCTACAAGTGAAACGGGTGTTTTAGGTTTCCTTCATACATTAAACCCCTGAAAAAGGCCTCTCAAATGTAAAATAGAAAAATTTATGTGTACTGATGTCAGTTAATGTAGTTCCTTTTGCTGTGGGAACATCTGTATTTTGAATGGGCCAGAAAGGAATTTCAAATATCTGTATTTTGAGAAATTTCTAAGTGATTGCATCATCTTCCGTGGGAGGAAAAATATATTCCAGCATCCTGGCAAATAGAATTTTGTTTGGGTAAAGTAGGTGTAGAAATCCATTACTGTTTATTTACATTATTGACTATCTCTGAACCTTTGGTAAGTCATCTCTGTCTAAAAGCTAAAAATTTACTACAGCTTTCTAATGGAGATACTGATAATTTTGGCTAAAGCAGAAAAATGGAATTTTAGTTTTAGAAAAGTAAACATTGAGTTACATTCTCTGAAAAGCCAGTTTAGTTACATGAGCTCATAAAGTCTAGTTAAAATAATATTAAGAGATATGCAAATAAACAATCTAGTGTGGTAGAAAAAGCTTCTTTGATTCTGGTAGGTTATTTTTAAAAGTGATTTTCATTTTCTTACTCTGATATACAGATTTCCTATAATATGACATTTTCTTATGCTTAAGATTTAATCTACTCATGTAAATAAGGAACAATACAATATAAGAGCATATTAATAATTTACTTATTTATTTAAAGATTTTATTTATTTATTTGACAGAGAGAAACACAGCTAGAGAGGGAACACAAGCAGAGAGAGTGAGAGAGGGAGAAGCAGGCTTCCTGCTGAGCAGGGAGCCCAGTGTAGGGCTCAATCCCAGGATTCCAGGATCATTCCTGAGCTGAAGGCAGATGCTTAACAACTGAGCCACCCAGGCGCCCCTCAGATATTTTTTTTAAATTGAAGTCACATTTAGCCCTCTGTTAGGTTGAACAGTGTTACTCAAATTGAGATAACGGAAACAGATGGATCTATAGTATGATGACATAATTATCCCACTAAGAACCAAAAGGGCCAGGATAAATTCCCAGGCTAGATGATCAGCCTTTCTTTGTTAACCGTCAAGCACTTACAGAAGAATTATTGAAAGTTTGCTTTCCCTAACTGGCACTTAGGTCCTGAATTATTTTTTGGCTTTGAGAAAAATGACATAGTTTTTATATTAGCTAATTGTAAGATGTCAATTTGGGGTTAGAAGAAGGGAGTGCAAATTATATCACTTGCATTTTCCCTTTAAAACCTCCAAAATGATATTGTCTATTTACTTGAACATGATGTCCTTATTAATATATTAGGAGTGGAGTCATGCAGTGTGAGAATGTTGATCCTTATTCAAAACATTCCTGGGTGACTTAGTTGGTTAAGTGTCCAACTCTTGATCTCAGCTCAGATCTTGATCTTGGAGTTGTAAGTTCAAACCCTGGTTGTGGGGTGTGGAGCCTACTTAAAAAAAAAAAAGAAAAGAAAAAGAAAGCATTCCAGTAATACTATAAAAAAGTCATATATTAGAAGAAATGTTGAAACATTACTCTGAATGTACAACTTAGATTTGGAGTTCCTGTGATTAAGACCAAAAGGAATATAGCTTGTGTTATCTAATCACAGTAATGGAAAATACTGTAACATTAACGTTCTAACTCGGTTAAATACATGATTACTTAGAAGAAAGAACCTTGATTTCTGTTGATTTAATTTAATGCAGGAATAAGACTTCCAAATCTGAAAGAATAGACAGTTAATATATGTTACAGTATCCTCAATGTCTCCACTGAATTTTTGAGCAATGTTATAACGATTAAATTCAGGGCTAATTTCTTAGATTATCTGATAGATCTATAACAGTGTTGCTGAGGACAGATTAGCAATTGGGATCCAGATGAAGGAAATATTTTAAATGTATAGAGTTCTCCAGCTAAAGAGAATCCCTTTATATTTTGGAAAGGTTTTCACATGAAAGTCAAATTAAGTGAAATAAATTTACATGGATAAATAGAGTTTATTTACCTCTCTAGTGACTAACAGAACCACAATTAAGATAACAGTTATTGGGGCGCCTGAATGGCTCAGTTGGTTAAGCAACTGCCCTCGGCTCAGGTCATGATCCTGGAGTCCTGGGATCGAGTACTGCATCTGGCTCCCTGCTCCATGAGGAATCTGCTTCTCCCTTTGACTTTCTCCCCTCTCATGCTCTCTCTCACTCTCTCTCAAATAAATAAATATCCTTAAAACAAGATAACAGTTTATTTTTTAACCATTAATCATTAATAACTTTAATTGCAAAGCCTCAGACCTTCCATTGAGATCATTTGTTATAATAAGTGCAGATTAAAAATTTTTTCAAAAATCTAAAAAATTAAGATTGAAATATTTTCCCTTTAAGATTAGCAAAAATTAGAAAGATTGATACTGGCAAGTATTTTCTGAAATGGGCTCTCATAAACATATGGTAAAAGTATAAAATACTTTTTGGGAGAACAATTTCACATCATTCATCAAAATGTAAAAGTCATCTAGCAGTTCCACATCTAGGAGTTTAACCTATAGAGATATTCTCACAAGTGTGCAAAGATATACAAAAATTTTCATTACAGTATTATTTGTAATAGAGAAAAAGTAGAAATAACCTTATTTAACAAGTGCTTTATTGGTAGATCTTCATGGTCATTTTGGAAGTAAAGATACTTTATTTTAAAATGAAAAGCACAGGCACCTGCATGGCTCAGTTGAGTGTCTGACTCTTGGTTTTGGCTCAGGTTGTGATATTAGGGTCATGAGATAGAGTTCCGAGACAGGCTCTGCTCTTGATGCAGAGTCTGCTTAGGATTCTCTCTCTCTCAAATAAATAAATCTTTAAAAAGGAGAAAAAAAATGGGGGTGCCTGGGTGGCTTAGTCAGTTAAGTGTCTGCTTTCGGCTCAGGTCATGATCTTAGGGTCCTGGGCCTCTTGCCAGGTTTTCTCCTCTGTGGGGAGTCTACTTCTCCCTTACTTTTCCTGTGTGCTCTCCCTCTCTCTCTAAAATAAAATAAATAAAATCTTAAAAAAGAAATTAAAAGAATGAAAAGCAGTAGTTAAAAAACACTGTGAAGTGGGAATGTAAAGTGATATAATTGTTATGGAAGAGTCTGGTATTTCCTCAAAAAGTTAAACATAGGGTCACTATATGATCCGGAAACCCCACTGCTAGGTTTATACGCAAAAGAATTGAAAGAGACTCAAGAGTGTACAAGTGTACACTCATTCAGGAACAGCATTATTCACAGTAGCCAAAAGGTGGAAGCAATCCAGGTGTATTCATGGATGAATAAACAAAATGTTGTATATCCATATCGTGGAATATTATTCAGCCTTAAAAAGTTATGGAATTCTGATACATGCCACAACATGGATGAACACTGAGGATAGTATACCAAATGAAGTAAGACGCAAAAGGACAAATATGTGATTCTATTTATAGGAAGTACATAGAATGAAAAATTCATTCAGAGAAAAAGTGGACTAGAGGTTACCAGGAGCTGGGAGGATAGAGTAATGGCAAATTATTTTTTAAGGGATACAGAATGTCTGGGATGATAAGTTCTGGAAATAGTGATCATTGTACAACTTTGAGAATGCTATTGAATTTTACATTTAAAAATGGTTAAATGGTAAATTTTATGTTATTATTTTTTTTACCACAATATTTTTTTTAACTGAGGTAGTGCTATATGTATTGCTTTGGAAAAATGTCAGAAGTATTTTCGAGAGGAAAAAGTGAATGTGTATATTGATGTGGGAGATTGGAAGGTGAGTAGATTACTATGTCTTGAACAATTCTCTCTATGTTTGTTTATTCATGGGGAGAAATGTTGAGAGGATATGTACCTGTTTGTTATAACATACAGTTTATCTGTGAGGACTGGAACTAGGAGAGGTACTTAGTATACTTCTGTATTTTGAAATTTTTATAAGTATTTATTTTTTAAATAGCTTTATTGGGAGATATACATAACATACAATTCATTGGTTGAAAATGTACAGTTAAGTGGGTTTTAATATGTCCAGAGTTGTGTGTCTATCACCACAATGAATTTTATTTTTTTAAAGATTCTATCTATCTATCTATCTATCTATCTATCTATCTATCTATCTATCTATAGTATTATTTGTAGTAGTCAGTAGTCAGTAGTTTGTGGATTATAAAGTTAAAAATCTATCAAATTGTTACCATCCAGAAAGGTAAACTGACAGACTAGATTAGTTCCTGGTTCTACTAGGAACTCGATTTGGAGAAATAAATTCCTAGTATATTTATCTGCTACATCCTTTATAATAGTAAAATTCTTGGATCCTTCTATTTCTTATACACTGAGGAATTCTACTCATCCAGTTCCTATAAATTTGCAAGGGATTAACAGACAAGTAATTATGGTAAAACAATAAATCTTGGATTAGCTCTGAGAAGTCTGTATGACTCATTCATTTCTTCATTCAAATATTTATTGAGCATCTGCTATGTGCCAGGCACTGTAATAGGTTCTGCAGATATAGTGGTGAGCAAAACCAGGCAGAATTTATACGTGTTTGGAACTAATAGTTGAATGAAGACATCTTACCTTTAAACAATAAATTAATATTCAATTACTGTGAGAAATTCTACAAAGTGAGATATATAATGCTATAAGACCATTAGGGGCAGCTGCCTTTCTCCACTTCCAGGGCCGTGGAGGTAGCCTCTCCCTGATGTGCTCACTTGCAGGCAGTTGCCAGCTCTGAAATGAGTAGTTCTAGGGGTACAGCCACCACTGCCCTGCACCCTCTGGACCGAGGGTGATTCCCACAGTAGCGTCCAGCAGGTGCCCACCAAGTCACTGTGATCTTGTTATGTATCAAAAGTACTACAAGCATGATTGTTTTTGTCAGGAGCATCTTATTTCCTTGTATCAGAGAAAATGTTGAGAATTAACTGCAGAGAAAAATACTTCTTCCGTCTTGGAAAGAAGAGTGCCAGCAGGACTTTTGAGGTAACAGGCTGAAGGAGATGCCCATCACGTTAGGGTATTTTGACCTCTGCCACGTCTAGGAATGGGGTGGATTATCTGCAATAGCTGGTCCAGGCTGTGGTAGATAATGTGTGCTGCCAGAGATCTCTGGATGGAAAGACCACGGTATTGATACTATTATAAGGCTTCATGTGGAAGGCACCTTTTTACAGCTGGGATAAGAGCAGCATTCACTGACGATATCATTCCAGCAGCTAGGAAATGGAGAAAAGCTGGGATGAGTGTGTGTATCTATTCAGGGAGGATAGAAGCATAGAAACTATGACTTGTGCATTCTACAGAAGATATTCTTGAGCTTGTGAATGGTTTCTTTGATGCCAGGGTTGGACGTAAAATGGAGACAGAGTTCTTGAAAGATTGCAAGTAGCATTGAATACTCAGTCAACAGCCACTTGTTTTTGACAAGTTAGAGGCTCGTGCTGCTGAGGAAGTGGACTTGCATGTAGCTGTGGTGGTGAGACATGGCTAGGTGGAGTTAAGAAATGATGAAAAGGGGCGCCTGGGTGGCTCAGTGGGTTAAAGCCTCTGCCTTCGGCTCAGGTCATAATCTCAGGGTCCTGGGATCGAGGCCCGCATCAGGCTCTCTGCTCAGCAGGGAGCCTGCTTTCTCCTTTCTCTCTGCCTACTTGTGATCTCTGTGAAATAAATAAAATCTTTTAAAAAAGAAATGTTGAAAAGCCTATAGCATCAAATCATTCAGCAAACTCCTTGTTCTCTTCAACCTAGAAGAGGATTTCTAAGGAAGACAAACTGTTTCTCATTGTTTGTCCCTGTAGTCTGGCTTATTTTAATGGTTAAAAGTAGCTTACTTTAAACACACACACACATATATGTAAGTGAATATGTATGTTTATAAATTGCTTCCTACAGGTGCATGAGTGATAAAAATCTCCAGTGAAATTACAACTTATTCTAAAATCTATTTCTGTAAAAGTTGAAGCTACAACACTAACCCCTACTGAGGGCAAAATATAGTTGATAGAAAAAACTATTAACAAATCAAATATGTCATTTATCAGGTCATATACTAAAATGGAAAACTAGTTTTGAACAGTATATCAGAAGCCTTGTTATTTTAAAAACAAAGTGTTTCAAAGTCTAATTCTTTTTTTTTTAAGATTTTATTTATTTATTTGACAGAGAGCACAAGCAGGGGAACGGCAGGCAGAGGCAGAGGGGGAAGCAGACTCCCTGCTGAGCAAGGAGCCTGCTGCAGGGCACAATCCCAGGACCCTGAGATGACCTGAGCTGAAGGCAGAGGCTTGATGGACTGAGCCACCCAGACACCCCTCAAAGTCTTATTAGTCTTTTTTTTTTTTTTAAGATTTTATTTATTTATTTGACAGGGAAAGAAAGCAAGAGAGGGAACACAGGGAAAGTGGGAGAGGGAGAAGCAGGCCTCCTGCTGAGCAGGGAGCCCGATGGGGGCTTGTTCCCAGGACCATGGGATCATGATCTGAGCCAAAGGCAGATGCTTAACAACTGAGCCACCCAGGCGCCCCAAACTCTTATTCTTAATAATAAATAACTGCCCCTGTTTAATTGGAGAGAATAAAAGTTGGAAGATTGTAGTAACTGCATTTTACAGTGTTTGCCTACCTACATTCAAAAAACAAAGATAGTTGCCTATGTTCCAGCAAAATTAGAAAGAAAACTCAGTTGAGTCTTGAACCAGAGAGTGTATCTTACTTAAGGAGAGACTTGCTAATCATTGCGGCATCCACAGTAAAAAATTGCCTTACCAATGAAAAAGGTGCATTAATGGAAGCTAAAAGAGAGATGTGGTTCTTAATGTTTCAAAATAGTCCTAATCCTTTGAGTTCTTTTTTCTTAAGGTTTTTATTTATAGACCAGAGAGCATGCGCACATGAGCCTGAAAGGGAGTGAACAAGGAGGGGCAGAGGGAGAGGGAGAAGCAGACTCCCCGCTGATCAGAGAGCCTGATGCAGGGCTCAATTTCAGGACCCTGGAATCATGACCTGAACTGAAGGCAGACACTTACCCAACTGAGCTACCCAGGCACCCCTAATCCTGTCATTTCTTATTATTATAGATTTTATAGCTGCCTTTCTGACAACTTCATAGTTTGAGAAAGTATGTTATTTACTAATTTTTTAAAATGATTTTACTGAAATCCGTCAGATCAAGAAGAATCCTATATATTTTATTTTGAAATGGGTGTGAGGAATGTCAATTTTCTAACAGTATTTATCCTCGTTCAGTTTTGTGTTTTTTTTTTTTTAAAGATTTTATTTATTTGACAGAGAGATAGATATCACAAGTAGGCAGAGCATTAGGCAGAGGGAGAGGGAGAAGCAGGCTCCCTGCTCAGCAGGAAGGACATAGGGTTCAGTCCGAGGACCCCAGGATCATGACCTGAGCTGAAGTCAGACACTTAACTGACTGAGCCACCCAGGTGCCCTGAGGGAAAGATTTTTTAATGTATGTTTGTTTACTTAGTCATTTTAAAAGAGTTTTTAAAAATTTGATAGAGCAAGCACACAAGCTGGGGAAGGGGTAGAGGGAGAAGTAGACTCCATGCTGAGCAGGGAGCCCAATGCAGAACTTGATCCCAGAACCCTGGGATCATGACCTGAGCCGAAGGCAGATGCTCAAACAGCTGAGCCATCCAGGCACCCAATGTTTATTTATTTAAGGGAGAGGAGACATAAGCTCAATTAAAAGCTTTAGGAGGAATTAGGAAGGAAAGTTGATTATGTATGAGAGAAAAGGGCTAATCAATGATTTATACTTCCTAAAATGTCAGAAAATTATAGAATCTAAGGCAGAGGATAACCTTAGATAATAGAAATAACCTCTTTGGAACTGGAATGAAGGAACTAGATGAGCTAAAAGAAAAGATAGATGCAAATGTAGGTAGACTGTATGGTTTCTGTTTTCTCTGAAGTAGGGAGTATGTACTGAGAGAAGAGGGAAGCTGAGGTGGGTTGGGGTTAAGTAGAAGGAATAGAAAGGTCCTGTTTGAAGTTGGTGTTCATGAATTATCAGTAGAACACGTTTGCACTGTTTCATGACTTTCTCCAGTAGGGTTTGGTGACACAGGTATGAGCTTAGAGAAAAAAATTCTTTGAGGATAATATTTTTCCCAGTTTAATTTAGGCATTTAGCAAGAATGTTGTTGAAATGATTGACCATGGAAAAAGAGGCTGATGAGAGAAGTGCAGAAAGAAAAAGGCTGATAGACCGGGAAGGAAGCATATGCAAAGGAGATAGCTTAATTTGGGATGCCTATTTTTATTTAGCTGTAGTTCCCATACCATAAAATTCACTCCTTTAAAGTGTATAATTCAGTGGTTTTTAGTCTTTCTAGTTGTGCAACCTTTACCATTATCTAATTTCTGGACATTCCCATCACCCCAAAAAGAAAGCCTGTGTTTATTGGCAGTGACTCCCCATTTCCTCCTTCCTCTGGCAACCAATGATCTACTTTCTATATCTGTTGATTTGCCTATTATGGATATTTCCCATAAATGGAATCACAGTATGTGGTCTTTTTTATCTTGCTTATTTAACGTAATGTTTTCAGGGTTTATCCATATTGTGGCATGTATCAGTACCCGATTCCTTTTCATCGCACAATAATCCATCATATATGGATGTATCACGTTTTATGTATCTACTTATCAGTTGGTGAATATTTGGATCATTTCCACTTTTTGGCCATTATTAATAATGCTGCTATGAATATTCATGTACAAGTTTTTGTATGAACTTATGAAGCTACATTTTAATTTCTCTTGGGTATATACCTGGAAGTGGAATTGCTGAGTTATGTGGTAACTGTATGTGTAACAATTTGAGGAACTGCCAAACTGTTTTCCAAAGTGGCTGTACCATTTTTACATTCTTACCAGCAATGTATGAGGGTTTCTTCACATTCTCACCAGCACCTGTTATTGTCCATCTTTTTGTTTTGTTTTGTTTCAGGTAGGCTCCACACCCAGCATGGAGCCCAACAGGGGGCTTGAACTTGACCCCAAGATCAGGTCCTGAGCTAGGCTAAGAGTTGAACACTTAACTGACTGAACCACCCTGTTTTTATTATCATCTCCTCCTGGGTGTGTTTTGGTACCTTAAAAACTTATTTATGCGAGTAATACATGACATTTTTTCTTGAGATTCACTTATTTTAGAGAGAAAGAAAGTGTATGTGAGTGGGGAGTGGGGCAAAGGGAAAGGGAGAGAGAATCCCACGCCGACTCCCCACTGTTGGGCATGGAGCCCAACACAGGGCTAAATCTGAGATCATGACCTGAGCCAAAATCAAGAGTCATATGCATAACTGACTAAGCCACCCAAGTGCCCCTACATGAGTTTTTTTCTTATAAAACATTTTATACTATATAAATCAGGCTAAAAATCCTATGACCTCCACCCTCCATTACCTTTGTAAAAAGAAAAATTTTCAGTTTGTTATGTGCTTTTACAGAATTTTTAAATATTCTCAATGTAATAGCCCTATATTGCCTTCTTAATCTGTTTTTTCAAAGAAACTCTGTAATAAATGAGTTTTTCTTTTCTAACCTTTAACTGTAAAATGTAGCATTTTTAAAAAAATTACAACATTGTTTAATAAAAATTGTATCAAACAAGCCAACTAAATGCCTATAAATAAAGGGCTATTGTCCCATATATTATGGCTTTTAAAATGATGACCCTTAGTCTTTCTATTGAAACATTATAAGTAATACTTTCTTGTTCTTAGTGCCTGGCTCTCTGGCTATGAAAACCCTGTGGTGTCTCGAATTAATATGAGAATACAAGATCTCACAGGCCTAGACGTTTCCACAGCAGAGGAATTACAGGTAGGTATCACATTATCCTTAAACTATATGCTATCACATTATTTCTTTACACATTGTCAAAAGATGCTTCAGATGAGCATTGCCTAACATTGTACAGGCACTGGATAGGTATTGTAGGAGAGTTTGGGACCCTAAAAATGAATATGCAAGCTGAAACCAAGCAATCTGATCTTAATAATCAATGAAAAAAATTAGGATTTGTCTGTGATCTCTAAAATTCCTTTACGAAACATTAAAAACTATTAAGTATAAATTTATAAGGAATGAACAATATATAACATTATATTAAGCACACTATAAATTTTTGTCATTCCTAACTAAACCTGTCAGGTAACCAGGGACAGTCTCTCTCTTTTTTTTTTAATGTGTCTTTTTTCTCTTTTCTCTTTTTTTTAATTTTCTTTAAATATTTTATTTATTTCGTTGACAGAGAGAAACACAGCAAGAGAGGGAACACAAGCAGGGGGAGTGAGAGAGGGAGAGGCTCCTGCCAAGCAGGGAGCCTGATATGGGGCTTGATCCGGGGTCTCTGGGAACATGACCTGAGCCGAAGGCAGTCGCTCAACCAACTGAGGCACCTAGGCGCCCCTTCTCTTTTCTATGGAGATAGAATTCACATCCCATAAAATTTACCCTGGTTTTATTATATGCACATGGTTGTGCAGATATCACCACTACCTAGTCGTAAGACTATTTCATTACTTCAGAAACTTTTAAGCAGTCACTCTCCATTCGCTCTCCCTATGCCCCTGCCAACTACTAATCTCCTTTCTATGAATTTGCCTTTCCTAGATATTTCTTTTTTTTTTTTCTTTTAAAGATTTTATTTATTTGACAGAGATAAACACAGACAGAGAGGGAACACAAGCAGGGGGAGTGACAGAGGGAGAAGCAGGCTTCCTGCCGAGCAGGGAGCCCGATGTGGGACTCAATCCCGGGTCTCCGGGATCATGACCTGAGCTGAAGGCAGTTGTTTAACCAACTGAGCCACCCAGGCGCCCCCTAGATATTTCATATAAATGGAATAATACAATACATGGCCTATTGAATCTGGCTGATACCATGTAACATTATGTTTTAATGCATCAGCACTTTATTCTCTTTCATGCCTGACCAATATTCCGTTGTTTGGATGTACCACATCTTCATGTATCTATCAACAGAAGGATATTTGGGTTATTTGTACTTTTTGACTATAATGACTAATGCTGCTATGAACATTTGTACAGGTTTTTGTACAAATTTCTTGTGTGTGTATATACATATATACACAAATAAGCATATATGTATATATCCACATATATATATATTGTGTGTGTGTGTGTGTATATATATATATGGAATTGCTGAGTCATGTGGTAACTTTAACATTTGAGGAATTGCCAAACTATTTCCAGAATAGCTGCACAATTTTATGATTCCATTGGCAGTGTATGAGGATTACAGTTGTTTACATCCTTATCAATACTTGTCTGTTTTTTTTCTTATTATAGTTTTCATTTGCATTTCCCTGATGGCTAATGATGTTGAACATCTTTTCATGTGCATATATGCCATTTGTTTCTTTGAAAAAATTTTTGTTCATATCCTTTGATTATTTCTTAATTGGGTTGTTTGTGTTTTTATTGTTGAGTTGTAAGTGTTCTTACATTCTGGGTATAGGAGCATTATCAGATATATGGTTTGCAGATATTTTCTCCCATTCTGTAGGTCATCTTTCATTTTCTTGATGGTGCCCTTTGGTACAAAATTTTTATTTTTGATGAGGTCTAATAGGTCTTTTTTTGTTTTTTGGCTTTGGGATTTTTTTAGTTGCTTGTGCTTTCTACTAAATTCCAGTATAGTTAACATACAATTTTATATTAGTCTCAGACGTACAATATAGTGATTCAGCAGTTTTGTGCATTACTAAGTGCTCATCATGATAAATATACTCTTAATCCCTATCATCTGTTTCACCCATCCCCATCACCCATCTCCTATCTGGTAACCATCAGATTCTCTAAGTCTGTTTTTTGGTTAGTCTCTTTTTTCCTTTGTTTATTTGTTTCTTAAATTCCACATATGAGTGAAATCATATGGTATTTGTCTTTTTCTGACTGTTTCACTGGGCATTATCCTCTCTATATCCCGCCATGTTGTTTCAAAAGGCTATCTTTTTTTTTTGGCTAATATTTCCTTGTGTTTATATACCATAACTTTTTCCATTCATCTGTCAGTGAACACTTGAGTTGCTTCTAAAAGTTGGCTGTTGTAAATAATGTTACAGTAAATGTAAGGGTGCTTATCTTTCTGAATTAGTGTTTTTGTATTCTGAAATTACTGGATCATATGGTAATTGTATTTTTAATTTTTTTAATGTTTAGCGACTTTTTTTTTTAGATTTTATTTATTTATTTGACAGAGAGCACAAGTAGGCAAAGAGGCAGGCAGAGAGAGAGGAGGAAGCAGGCTCCCTGCTGAGCAGAGAGCCCGATGCGGGCCTCGATCCCAGGACCCTGAGATCATGACCTGAGCCAAAGGCAGAGGCTTTAACACACTGAGCCACCCAGGCGCCCTCTATTTTTAACTTTCTGAGGAACTTCCATACTGTTTTCCACAGTGGCTGCACTGATTTACCTTCCCACCAACAGTGCAAGAGGATCCCTTTTTCTCTACAACCTCTCCAACACCTATTGTTTCTTGCATTTTTATTTTAGCCATTCTGATTATTGTGAGCTGGTATCTCATTGTGGTTTTGATTTATATTTACCTGATTAATAATGTTGAGCATATTTTCATGTGTCTGTTGGCCTTTTATATGTCATCTTTGGAGAAATGTGTATTCATGTCTTATGCCCATTTTTAAATTGGGTTATTTGTGTTTTGGGTGTTGAGTTGTATAAGTTCATTTATATTTTGGTTACCAACCCTTTATCAGATATGTCGTTTGCAAATATCTTCTCCCATTCGGTAGCTTGCCTTTTAGTTCTGTGATTGTTCCCTTTACTATGCAGAGGCTTTTTATTTTGAGGTAGTCCCAGTTGTTTATTTTGCTTTTGTTTCCCTTGCCACAAGAGACAGGTCTAGAAAAATGTTGCTATAGCCAGTGTCAAAGAAATTACTGCCTGTGCTCTCTGCTAGGATTTTTATGGTTTCAGGTCTCACATTGGTTCTTTAATCCATTTCAAGTTTATGTTCATGTATGGTATAAGCATGTGGTTCAGTTGCATACTTTTGCATGTCGCTCTCCAGTTTTCCCAATACAACTTGTTAAAGAGACTATATTTCCCATTGCATATTCTTGCCTTCCTTGTCAAAGATTCATTAACCATATAGTTGTGGTTTTATTTTTGGGTTTTCTTTTCTGTTTTGATCTGTGTGTCTGTTTTGGGTCAATATCATACTATTTTGATTACTATAGCTTTGTAGTATATGTTGGTATCTGGGATTGTGATACCTCCCGTTTTTTTCTTCTTTCTCAAAATTTCTTTGGCTAGGGGGTGCCTGGTGGCTCAGTCCGTTGAGCATCTGCCTTCGGCTCAGGCCCTGATCCCAGAGTCCTGGGAGCAAGCCCCGAGTCTGGCTCCCTGCTCAGCAGGGGATCTGCAACTGCTGCTCCCTCTGCCTCTGTCCCTCCCCACTGCTTGTGCTGTCTCTCTCCCTCTCTCTTTCTCTCAAAATAAATAAAATTATATATATGTATATTTTTTAAAAAGATTGCTTTGGCTATTGGAGGTCTTTTGTGGTTCCATACAAATTTTTATATTCTTTGTTCTAGTTATGTAAAAAATGCTATTGGTATTTTGATAGGGATTGCATTAAATCTGTAGATTACTTTGGGCAGTATTTGTTCTTTCAGCTCATGAGCATGAAATAACTTTCCATTTCAGTTTCTTTTATTGGTATTTTATAGTCATCTTAAATTTCTTTCATCAGTGTTCTATAGTTCTCTGTGTACAGGTCTTTCACCTCCTTGGCTAGGTTTATTCCTAGCTATTCTGTTATTTTTGGTTAAGTTGTAAATGGGACTTTTTTCCTCATGTGTTTCTGCTACTTCATTATCAGTGTATGGAAATGCAAATAGATTTATGTATATTGAATTTATATCCTGTGACTTTACTGAATTATCGGTTCAAGTAGTTTCTTTGGTAGAGTATTTAGGGTTTTCTATATATAGTATCATGTCATCTGCAAATAATGAAAGTTTCCTTACCAATTTAAGTGCCTTCTATTTCTTTTTCTTGTTTGATTACTGTGGCTACAGCTCCCAGTACTATGTTGAATAAAAATAAGAATGGACACCCTTGTCTTGCTCTTAATCTTAGTGGAAAAGCTGTTTTTCATCATCAAGTATGATAATAGCTGTCAATTTTTCATATATGGCCTTTACCATGTTACTGTGTTCCCTCTAAACCTACTTTGTTGAAGGTTTGTTTCATGAATGAAGTACTCTGTGAAAGGTTTTTTCTGAATCTATTGAAATGATCACATGGTTTTTATCCTTTCTCTTACTGATGTGACCTATCACAGTGATTGTTTTGCAAATATTGAACCACCATTGCATATATACCAGGAAGAAATCCCACTTAATTGTGGTGAATGAGTTGTATTTTTTTTAAAGATTTATTTATTTATGTTGAGAGAGACAGAGCAAGAGGAGAGTGAGAATTCTCAAGCAGACTCCCCCTAAGCAGAGCCCAACATGGGACTCATTCCCAGGACTCTGAGATCATGACCTGAGCTGAAATCAAGAGCCAGCCACTTACTGAGCCACCCAGGTGCCCATGTTCAATGAGTTTTTTAATGTATTGCTGAATTTGGTTTGCTAATATTTTGTAGAGGATTTTTATGTTCATCAGAAACATAGTTTTTTTGTGTGTAGTGCCTTTTTTTTTTTTTTAAGATTTTATTTGTTTATTTGACAGAGAGACAGCAAGAGAGGGAACACAAGCAGAGGGAGTGGGAGAGGGAGAAGCAAGCTTGCCGCTTGGTGGGAAGCCCAGTGTGGGGCTCAATCCCAGGACCCTGAGATCATGACCTGAGCTGAAGGCAGACGCTTAATGACTGAGCCACCCAGGTGCCCTTCATGTAGTGTCTTAACTGGTTTTGGTATCAGGGTAATTCTAGCCTCATAGAATGTATTTGGAAACATTCCTTCCTCTTCTATTTTTGGAATAGTTTGACAAGAATTAGTATAACTTTTCTTTAAGTATTTAATAGAATTCCCCTGTGAAGTCATCTGCTCTTGGATATTTGTTTGTTTCAAGTTTTTGATTACTGATTCAGTTACATTGAAAAATCAGTCTCTATTTTCTGTTTTTTCCTGATTTGGTTTTAGAAGGCTAATAATGTTTCTAAGAACCTACCTATTTCTTCTCGATTGTCCAATTTGTTGGCATATAATTTTTCATAATACTTTATTTATTTGATAGAGAAACACAGCCAGAGAGGGAACACAAGCAGAGGGAGTGAGAGAGGGAGAAACAGGCTTCCCGCCGAGCAGGCAGCCCGATGTGGGACTCGATCCCAGGTCTCCGGGATCATGACCTGAGCCGAAGGTAGTCGCTTAACCAACTGAGCCACCCAGGCACCCCAAATTTTCTGCTTTCTTATCTTTCTCTTTTCCTTCTAGGATCTGTGTAATGCAAGTATTACTACATTTGATGGTGTCACTGAGTTCTCTTAGTCTGTTTTCATTTTTTTTTTTCTCTCTTTCCTGTTCAACCTGATTGTTTTCCACTACTCTGTCCTTCAGGTCACTGATCTGTTCTTTTACTTTGTCTATCCTACTGTTTATTCCCTCCAGTGTCTTTTTAATTTCAGTTACTGAGTTGTTCATCTCTGATAGGTTCTTTTTTATGTTTTCTGATTTTTTGTTTGGGTCCTTCACTTCGTTCTCAAGTCCAGTGAATATACTTTAAATTCTCCATTACTTACCTCTGTTTCACTTAGGTCTCTTGTAATTTGTCATCTTCTTTCATTTTGGGACATATTCCTCTGTCTATTTTGTCTAACTCTGTTTGTGTGTGTCAGTAAGTCAGCTCTGTCTCCTGCTCTGGAAAGCAGTGGCTTTATGAAGAAGAGGTCCTGTAATGCCCTGCAGTGCAATGTCCCCTGTTCACCAAAACGTAGCACTCCAGGGGTATCTCCTCTGTATGTTGCATGCACCCTACTTTGTGGCTGAGCCACATTTGCCTTTAGTCCAATCATATATAGTGGCTCTTGCTTGTTAGCAGGTTTTGGTCCCTGTGTTAGGGGGCCAGTCTGGGAACACTGGGGCCTTAAGTTGAGTTAGAGCAGACATTTGCCAAAGATGTGGTAGCACCAGACTGCAGGGTGCTTTCCCTGTGTTGTGCCCTGAGATGCATTTTTTGTGTGTGCTCAGGGCGTACAGTCAGACCAGCCCCTTGCTGGGCCGCAGTCTGACGGGTATATGTATTTATCTTCACCTTTCCCAGGAGTCACTTTAGAGTGGTGAAGTCCCGTTAGGGCTGCTTGCACACTGCTAGGCTTGTGGCACTGCTTTGGATGGACTATTGCTAAGAGTGTACTGGAAAGAGCTTAGGCTCATGGTGCTAGCAAGATCTGCACTGGTTTGCTGTGGGATAGGGCTTACAGCCCCTGGAAAACTCCCCCCTAGGCTAGAATGGAGGGGTGGGTCCACAGAAGAGCTCAGGGAAGAGGAGGTATACTGTTAGTAAGGTTCATGCAGGTCTGCTGTGTGAGAGGACCTGAAGCTGCCTGCGATGAAGGGGCGTGTCTGCAGAAGAATGGTGAGGCAGGGCTCTCACTGTTAGCAGGAGTGTGTTCTGCTGCTCTGGTTCCCACAGGTATCTGTATATCTAGGCTGGGGGGATGAGGGAGGGAAACGGCACCTTCTAGCTCTTTTGTTCTTGGAGAAGTATCCCCCAAATCCCTGTTCCTCTAGCACATGCTCTGAGATTGGTAAATAAATCTCCTTCCTATATACCCCAGGCATTTTTCAAACTGCTTCTTCCATGCTGTATCTCATATGGACTCTGTTGCATTGTCTGTTTAAGGGTAGGGACTCAGTTTCTTCTAGCCCTCCTAGAGCTGAGCTTGCTGATTTTTAAAGTTCCAGGTGTTAAGCCCCACTGATTCTAAAAACTTGAGAAGCCATGCCCCTCTGGTTTTCAAAGCCAGATGTTATAGGGATTCATCATATGCACATGCCCCCCATGCCTGGGGCCAAGGTCTGTTCCTCTCCCCTCTGCACTCCATTGTATCCTTCCCTCCCACAGGCAATCTCAGTCTCTTTGGTTCCCATCCATGTCTCAGCCCTTCCTGCCCTCTTCATTGTGCCCTCTTCTTCACATTTAGCTGCAGAGAGTCTGTTCTGTCAGTCTTCAGGTCATTTTCTGGGTTACTTATGCTGATTTTGTATTATCTAGGTATATCCATGGGATGAACTGAGCCTAAGATCCTCCTACTCTACCATCTTTCTCAGAAGTTCCTGATTGCTTGTGCTTTAGATGTCTAAGAAACCATTGCCTAAGGCAAGGTTACAAAGATTTATGCTTGTGTTTTTTTCCTAACATTTTTATAGTTTTATCTGTACATTCAAATCTTTGATCCATTTTGAGTAAATTTTTGATTGGATAGGAGGTAGACTTCATTCCTTTCATGTGGATATCCAGTTGTCCCAACATCATGTGTTTAAAAAACAATTATTCCTGGGTGCCTGGGTGGCTCAGTGGGTTAAAGCCTCTGTCTTCGGCTCAGGTCATGATCTCAGGGTCCTGGGATCAAGGCCCGCATCGGGCTTTCTGCTCCGCAGGGAGCCTGCTTCCTCCTCTCTCTGCCTGCCTCTCTGCCTACTTGTGATCTCTCTTGTCAAATAAATAAAATCTTTAAAAAAAAATTCTTCCCTACTGAATTGTCTTGGTAATTTAAAATATTATGAATATTGAGAATTAAAGTGCTTTATTTCTTTGCAAACACTTATCAAGAATAGTTTAAACATTCCTTCTTCTCATAATGAAATTTGCCTTGGTAAATTATCATAGTTCTAAGTTTGGGTTTTTAATATTTTACCCTTTGTGCTTTTAATATTAAGTATCCCTGAAGGTTTTTGTTGTCTTTTTTTTATTGTGAAGATTTCTTTCCAACATTACTTCCTTCAAGATGTCTTTCTCCTTCCCATCGCAGTCACTTTCTTTATGTTAGTAAGTGTGCCTTCACCAAAGTACTCTGGCTGCATACCTAGAGTTTCTTGAACAGCACAAATGGGAGCATTCCTTTTTCTGTGTCTCCATTTAGGTTTGATTTGAACTTTACGTACAGCATCATTACTTTCCAATTCTGTGCTGTATGTTAACTTTGTTTACCAGTTCCCTCTTCCAGCTGTCCGTTTTTGTAAACTATAACATGGGGAGGAAACAACTACATATTTGCTGCCTGCGCATGAACAGAACAGATGTGTAGTGACCCATCACTGATAGACTTTGAAAGAAGTGATAAGATTGGTAATTGATCATGATGTGCAGCTGTTATTACATAGTAATTTGTGGTCTAAAGTGCTAGCAGCAACATTAGTACTTTATGCAATCACAGTTAATAATGCTGTGGTCAGTTCAGTTCAGATACAGATACTTTTCTTACTTCCTTTTGCTGCTTCACATTGGGATTGTCATTACCAACTGAAATTGTTAGCTCCCTCCAGTAGGAATAATTATTTCATGTTAACTTCCTCCCTCTTTTACCTTAGGGTAAAAAAATACGTAGGAGGAGATTTTATTAAAATAGATTGGGAGTTTCCCAGTAATTTGGGCTTTGGAAAACATCAGCCTTGATTTAAATTCCAAAGGAAAGTGGTTAGTAGAAATTAATTAATAGAAATCTCAAAGCTCTAATTCTAAAAAATTTTAATTCTAAACATTTTAGCTTTAAAATTCTAACTCAAATATTAGTCTGTTATGTGTTAGAAGAAAACATGTACTCCATATATTAACAAGGTTCTAAAATAATCATATAGTACTAGCCTAGATTTTTATCTTTGGTTCCTTAGGAACTCTCATTGATTTAAACTGCTTTGCTTCTCATTTCTCTAAGAGTACATAACCATGACATGTAAGATGCCAAAATAGGACTTATTAATTTTTTGAATAATAGTTCTTGATTGTTTTTAATGCATACTTTGTTCCTTTCCTTCAGGTAGCGAATTATGGAGTTGGAGGACAGTATGAACCCCATTTTGATTTTGCACGGGTAAGTAAAAAAAAAGAATGAACGTAGGAGTTCTGCTGAAGCTCAGGCTGGATATGTTAATTCTGTTCTTTTAGTATGAAAAATGTATAGTCTGTTTGCAATTTGTGGCAGCATGGTGGAATAGAAACCCTATAAAACCTTTTCAGCAGTAAAAAAAAAAAAACCCTCAGATACACAGTAGAAAAAAAAAAACCCTTAAAATGCATTGCTGAGCCTGGAAGAAAGTAAAGGAAACTCCCAAAGGCAAAATGAACAAAGAAAACCTAAAAACTAAAATTAGAGTTAAAGGGGGTGGCAAAAAAGCCTGTAGCTGAAGGCATGTGCCTCCAGGAATCTAGAGCTTTGGGGTCTAACAGTTGTGTGAGAGGACCTCCCACTGTGTAAGCTACTGAACCTGAGAGACCCATGCATAAAAACCCAAATCTCCAAAAGGATTACCCCCTCAGAGAAAGGATAGCCTTGAAAATAATCTCTTTTGAGTTATGAGCCTTAAGGAAGTTGCCTGTCATCACCCTGGGAGGGATGTAATGTATATGAGAGCTTTTTCTGGGAGATTGAAAGCATAGGCCTGCTCCCACATGAACCTTGGATTTGAATTTTCACTACCCTGGAAGAGTAAATTTGTTCAGTTAGGTAGTGAAATAAAGACATGTCCTCCCTGGAAACAGGCATCCTCATTATAACATCTCAGGAATTAAGGTCAGCCAAATATGAACTCTAATATTGAAGAAGAAATTACTGGTAATAAGACACCATTGGTGAGACTGAAGTAACTAACAGTTTTAGATGACCTGTTATACAGAATGTAAAATAACCATAATTTTAAAAATTGAAGGATAAATATTAAACTTTCAAAAAGATTTAACATATTTGAAAAAACAAATAGAAGCTGTAGCTAGAAAAAAGTGATCGTTGAAATTTAAAGCTTGGATAAATTAAAACAGATTAGAGACGGTTGAAGTGAATTAGCGAATTAGCTGATGAATCTGAAGAAATTACAAGGATATGCTAAGGAGAGGAAGATAAAAAATACAAAGTAGATGTAGTGAAACACTGGAGAATAAATAATATTGAAGCAGTTTGCTAAAAAGATGAAACTTTTCTTTTTTCACATTAAGCTATACATTATATATATTACCAAATCATAATTAATTAAGCTTTATCATAATTACATGAATTCTAGGAGCACATGGGTGGCTTCATCCATAAAGCTTCTACCTCTAGCTCAGGTCATGATCCTGGGGTCCTGGGATCAAGCCCCATATCAGGCTCCTTGCCTGGTGGGGAGCCTGTTTCCCCTGCTTTCTGCAACTCCCTTGATTGTGCACGTGCTCTGTCAAACAAAATCTTAAAAAAGAAAAAAAAGGTAAAATGAATTCAGAGAGAAATTTTTTATAAATATAAATATTTGTCTCAGATATTTTAATAAACTTCTTGATCTTTTACCATTTTAAAGTAAAGGTATATTCTTTTGAAAGAATATAGCCTTTATTGTACAGCCCTTGACCATCTTCAATCCCAGAATCCTAGATTCTTCTATGTAGGCCAGCAAAGATATATTTTTAGTTTCTTTCCCTTCTATTTTCAATTATTGAAAGAAAAATGTCTGAGAGTCTTGGATGATGTGAAAGAGTATAATTCAAGCCCTGACATTAGTGCAACTAAATTTTTTTCTTAGTTTTTTTATTTTAAAATGATTACAGATTCTTAAGTTATAAAGGAATGTGCAGGGAGGACCCATGAACCCTTCCCTCAGCCTCCTCCACTGTTAACATCTTCCATTACTGTAGCACGTTATCAAAACCGAGAAATAGGCACAAGCTACTGAGCTTATTCATATATCACCAGTTATATTTACACACTAGTGTGTGTGTGTGTGTGTGCATGTGCGCAGTTTTATTACATGTGTAGCTTTGCGAAACTACCACTACAAGCAAGATGCCTAACTGCCCCAGCACTGCCAGACTCCCTTATGGTGCTGCTCTGTAGCCAGACATACCCTTCTACCTCCCATGCCTAAGTGCTGATAACCACTAATCTACCTTGTTCTTCTCCATAATTGTCATTTCACAAATGTTAGATAAATGTTATATGCAGAATGTATCCTTTTGAGACCCTTTCATTTCACTCAGCATAATTCCTTTGAGGCTCATGTTCTTACAGAATGTAATAATTATTACATTACAGAATGTAATAATAGTTCTTACAAAATGTAATAATATTTTTTTGCTGAGTACTATTTCATGGTATGGACACATCTCAGTTAGCTTAGTCATTCATCCTTTGAAGGACATTTTGGGGCCATCACACTCCAATTTGGGGCTATCGGAAATAAAGATGTGTGTAAATTGGTGTGAAAAGTCCATTTTCGGGGCACCTGGGTGGCTCAGGTTAAGCCTCTGCTCTTGGCTCAGGTCATAATCTCAGGGTCCTGGGATAGAGTCCCATATTGGGCTCCCTGCTCGGTGTGGAGCCTACTTCTCCTTCTCTCTCCTCTGCCTACCTGCGATCGATCTCTGTGTCAAATAAATAAAATCTTTTAAAAAATAATCCATTTTCATTTTCCCTGGGATAACTCTCAAGAGACTATTGTATTTTAGATTTTTTTTTTCTTTTAAGATTTTATTTATTTGAGGCAGAGAAAGAGCAGGGGGTAGGGGCAGAGGGAGAGGGAAAAGCAGACTCCTTGGTGAGCAGGGAGCCCAATGCCTGGCTCGATCCCAGGATCCTGAGATCGTGACCTGAGCCAAAGGCAGACGTTTAACTGACTGAGCCACCTAGGTGCCCCTAATTTAGATTTTAATAGCCCAGATGTGAATTCTCCAGCCAGATTAAAGTGCTGACTGTCCAAAAGAATGAAAGCATAGTAGTAAACATCTGAATGGACCATGAGTTCAAAGTAAATCTCAAGGTAAATGTTTTACCCACAGAGAGTAGAGTTCATGAATGTAGCTAAGAGGCCCTCATGTCTTGTTTTTTGGGGGGTTTTTTGGGGTTTGTGTTTTTTTGGGAAGCAAAACTATAGACATGAGTTTTACTAATCTATGGATAGTAGATAGTGGTTTTCATTATTTAAGGCTAATAAATCGGGTTTTTCCCTACAGTGGTCTTATCACAAGTATTCACTGTATAAGGTGAATTAACATCCAACAAGTATTTGAGTGCCTGCTATATATTGTGCACTAGACATTATAAATGAACCTTTTTGGGTTGTTTTTGGCATATCCTTTAGCATATTACTGGTGTTTAGTTGCCACCAGATAATTTGCCTTACTGAATTTTATATTATTGAATTCATTGTGTTTTATTCACAGAAAGATGAACCAGATGCTTTCAAAGAGCTGGGGACAGGAAATAGAATTGCTACATGGCTGTTTTATGTAAGTTACAGCTAAAATTTTTATTTTAAGATGGGATTTTATTAGTTGACATTTATTTTGATGTGTTCAGATGTTTTTCTTAGCCCTTATTTAATGTTCTAATTTAAAGTTTTTACAACTGAGCAAAGGGAGGATTTTTTTGGTGTGGGGTGGTTTTTTTTGTTTTTTGTTTTTTTTTGCATTTGTAACTTCTTCAAATTGTAATATTAAAACCTGAATAAGAATGCTAAAATTACTGTGTCTCTACTTGGAAACAACCATTGTTGATATTTGAGTATTGGACTATCTGTTAATATACGTATGGAGACATCTCTGTATATATTCACACCCATTTTAAACTTTACAATTTTTTTTATATATATCAGAAAAAGTATGCAAATCATAAGTACTATAACTTGATAAATTTTCACAGAGTGAACACATAATGTAAGCAGCAGCCAGATCAAGAGCACATTCTAGCATCCTGGAAGCCCCATTAAGAGTAACCATTTTCATGTTTATTAAAGTTTCAAAAAGTATGATATTTATTTTTTAATTGTTCATATACCTAAAGCTGTAGAAAAAAATCTTAACTGTGGCCATAATATTTGCTCCAGTTCTCCACTTCTTCATTACAAAACCAAATGGATTAAAATAACTTTTTACCTCTCGGCTGTGAGGTTGAGTGGGCTTCACTCCTAGTTCTTGCTCTGGATCTTTCATGAGTTTGCAGGCAGACGGTGACTGGCCCTGGGGTCATTTTGAAGACTGAGGTTGAGACTGGCTGTGGCCAGAATACCTGCACTTGGTCTGGGTTTCCTCCCAGCACGGCGACTGGATTACAAGAGCTTGTATCTCCACAAAAAACAAGACTGAAGTACCTGGCATATATTTAGACTTAAATTTTGCTTATTTCTTTGCACTTTCCACCCCCATCCCCATTTGAATGATGTGAAAATGGCATCTATTTTTGCTGTTTTGTCTCACTCCCTACCAAAATCAGTGTATCTCTGCTCATTCTCATTTTCTTTCTTGTGTGTCTTTTACCCTATTTCCTCCATTCCTCTTTCCCTGTATTCAACCTACCTTCTCACCTTCCTACCTTATTATCTCCTTCCCTCCCTCTTACAACTTTATCTGTTTCCAGAAAGATTTAAGATACCAAAAACAAACAAAAAAAAAGAATTAAGTACTGTAATATAACTAAGTTATCACAGAGGGAAAACCAGGGGAGAAGTTGATACATTATGCAAAATTCATGCTGTGAAATCTTATATATTTTCTAGAGCTCTCCATAATTGTACCAGTTATATCCCACCTTTACATGTGAGGTTTGCCAGACTTTTACCTGTACATCTTTCACTTATTAGACTGACAGTTATTATGGCTTTAATTTGCATTTCTTTTATTAGCGAGGTTGATCATCTTTTCTGATTTTTGAGACATTAAACATTTTTTTTTGCTTTTATGAATATTGATACTGTATTATTTGATCCAATATCCATAAATATTAGATTTTACCATTAGATTTTATGTTAATTACTAATTATTATATTCTTTAATTATATACCATTTGATTAGATTAGTGATTCATCTCTCCTCCCCTCATTGTTCTACTATTCCCAGATGGGCCCATTTAGCACATTTCTCAATTTTTTCATTGCTTACAGAGCTCATAGCTCTTTGCTACTGGTGATGTATTTATCATAGTAAAATATCCTTATTGATCTCTCTCAATGCTTTTATTTTGATTTAAACTGGGCCTCATATTAAAATCAAACTCCGTTTTCCTTGGTATAACATTTGCCTGGCAGATCTTTTTGTTTTCAGTGTTTGTAAGTCCCTTGTTTTAGATGTGACTCTTGGATGTAGCATACTTGGGTTTTGCTCTGTGATATAATCTTTATGATCTGTGTTTCCTTTGTCTTATTTTATCTATGTGCTTCCTCAATTTGGAAGATTTGTGTTTTTATTCTAGGTTACATTTTAAAAATGTTTAAGATTTGAATTCCAGTATAGTTGACATACAGTGTGATATTAGTTTCAGGTATACAGTTTCGTGAGTTAACATTTCATACATTACCCAGTGCTAATCACAAGTGCATTCCTTAATCCCCATCACTTCTTTAACCCATCTGCCCCTGACTTTCCCCTCTGGTAACCACCAGTTTGTTCTCTATAGTTAAGAGTTTGTTTTGGTTTCTTTTTTTCCCTTTGATTGATTCCACATATGAGTGAAATCATATGGTGTTTGTCGCTGACTTATTTCGCTTGCATAATACTCTCTAGCTCTATCCATGTCATTGCAAATGGCAAGATTTCATTCTTTTTATGGCTGAATAATATTCCATTGTGTGTATAGACCACATCATCTTTATCCATTCCTCTTTCAGTGGATACTGGGGCTGCTTCCATAATTTAGCCATTGTAAATAATGCTGCAATAAACATAGGGGTCCTTTTGAATTAGTGTTTTCATATACTTTGGGTAAATGCCTAGTAGGAGCACGTCCTATTACTACTCTAGACACTAAAGCTCAGCAATGAACAAATGAAAAATCCTGCCCCCAGGGAGGTTATACTTTAGTGTAATAAATGCATAATTATACCCCTGTATTACCTGATTTATTGGTTTTAAATATTCTCTTTTTACCTCTGGCTATAAATTATTAAAGATATCCTTGATATCCTTATCATTTCTTTGCTTTTTATTTTTTTCCTTAAGTATATAAACCTAAACAGTATCTTACTTTGCTTAAAATTGAGTAGCATGCACAAACCTTCCTATGTTAGGTAGAAGTCCAGATGTTCTCATTCTCTGTGGTATTCTGTCTTCCTCACAATGGCATATTTAACTTTATTGTACCAGTGCTTCTGATAATACTTATCTGGAATTCTTATAGATGAGTGATGTTTCAGCAGGAGGAGCCACTGTCTTTCCTGAAGTAGGAGCTAGTGTTTGGCCCAAGAAGGTAAACTTGATTCATTTATTTTAATTTTGTGGGGCTTTTTGTCTCTGCCTAAGGAAGAGATGCATCTCAATTTCATGGTTTAATTAACGAAGAGATAATTAATTTCACCTTACTAGATGAAATTTACTTACTAGGTACACCGGGTAAAATTTTGAATATTTTTATGGCACAATTTACCATGATTACCTAGAAGTAATGAACAACCAAGGATTAGTACTTAAAAGTTTTCATTTTTAAAATGGGTTCCATATGATGTTTACCCTTCCATCCTGCTATTCTAAGATTTGTCAAGCAACTTTGTGGTACTAACATTTTCATATGATAACCAAAATTTTGTAAATGATGGTCATATTTTTAGAATTCTAGTAGAGAAGATATAATAGAGGAGTACTTGCTCACAGGAATAAAATAAAATATAATTCCTGCAAAAAGTGATAACCTAATATCTTATTTAGAGATAATTTTGTATTATTCTTCACAGGGAACTGCTGTTTTCTGGTACAATCTGTTTGCCAGTGGAGAAGGAGATTACAGCACACGGCATGCAGCCTGTCCAGTGCTAGTTGGAAACAAATGGGGTAAATATTTCCTATATTCTGTTTGATTTCTCCTAACATTGAAAGAGATTCAGCCAAGCCAGTTTTTGATCTTAACATAAATTTGCTTTCAACAGCTTAGAATTCTGATGACAGATTTTGTCACTATGCTCATTTGAATAAGACAGTATCTTTCTCTCACGGAGTTTACTATTGTCACTGATTGAGATAGGTTAATGGATAAAGTAGAGTATGGTACAGTACACACTAATACAGAGATGTAAACAGAAGATGGTGACTCCTTATATTTGAGGAGATATCTTCAAAGCTTAATTTTGAAATTTGGTCTTGAAACTAGAGCAGTATGTTTTCCAGGCCCGTTAGAGACTGGGACTAGTGAGACACTCAGGGTCATGCTAATGCAAATGACTACCCACATTAAAACAAACCGAAGCATATTCTTGAACACCATAAATCGATTTCAGTATGTGTCACTAGCCACATTGCAAGTACTTAGTAGCCACATACGTCTAATGGCTATCATATCAGACATAGCAGGACTAAGGAGTGACACCGGATCATCAGGATTTTAAAAATCTCCCCTCATGGTAGTAATGTTTGGCAATCATTGGACTAGAAGAAAGAGAGGCTAGTGAAGGGGAGATAAGAAAAAGTGACAGGATTTGATGAATAAAAGATTGGATGCAGAAGTTGAGAAAAAAAATAAAAGAATAATTATGGGTCCTATTTAGATATTTTGTACATGTTGATGCCACTGATTGGGCTCTCAGATATAAGAGGAGTAGAAAATTCCATTTGAGGCACACTGAAAAGCAGTATCCTGGAATTAGGAAAACTTAGTGAGCACGTAATAGTAGTGATTGATTGTAGGATTGTTCCTGTAAAGTGGAGGCTTTGTGTTAATTTTTAAAATGTGTCTATTAGGGCTCATATTTTGCAAACAGGTAAAACAATGTTCTGACTGCACGTACATCTTAATTCCAATTATTTTCATTTCAAGTCTTTCACTGAACATCAGAAACTTTAGGAAATACACATACATTTATGTGTGTTTCAGTGTTTAGCTAAACTTTTAAAAGAGTGCCTAAGTACCATCTGCCTTCCTCTTACTTGATCTTGAACTTTTAGCTCATATACTATTTGTTAGATAATAGAGAATATTTTTTTTTCTCTCACAGTATCCAATAAATGGCTCCATGAACGTGGACAAGAATTTCGAAGACCATGTACCTTATCAGAATTAGAATGACACATAGGCTTTCTTTCCACTCCTGTTATACTCTAATGTGTCTGATATGCACATTTCCCAGTCTTAACTTTCCAGAGTTTACAATTGACTAACACTCCATGATTGATTTCAGTCATGAACCTCATCTGATGTTTCATCTGTGGACAATCACTAACTTTGTGGGTTTTTTTTAAAAGTAACACTAAATCATCATATTGTACATATAAACCTTTAAAGTTCAGTTGGTATCACAGAGGATAAAGCAAGATAGAGTTAAAAATGAGGAATTTTTACACTTACATCTTAAAGAACTTCTTGGATAAAGAAAACAGTTTAAGCATCTGATTATAGTATTTCACTACATCTGAGTGTTTAGGGGGTAGGCTAGAATGGGCCATGTGATTAAGGAACAGACTCCTCATAGTATGTACCTAGGTAGTAGGTCTACCTAGTCTTACTTCTCTGGATCTGCTTGAAGACGAATAAACTAGCCCTCTAATCTGGATTCCATTTGATGTTTGCCCCATATGCTATTCTAAGTTGATTTTTTTCCTTCAAATTTTTTTAAGGAAAGTATACTGTATTTTCCCAATCCCATTCTTTTCTCATAGTTCCTCTGTGGTGAATTAAATCTGGGTTAAAATACTTTGATTAAACAAAAATTTTTAATACAAAGCCCTGTATAACAACACTGGGCCTTAACTAAAATGATCATTAGTCTGTTTCTCTACACCCCCCCCCCGCCTTTTTAAATGACTGATGACTTTGCCCATAAAATTTGCTATTTTCCTTAGTGCTAATACCTTGCCTCTTATTCCTGCTGTAGCAGGGTGATGATAGTTCTGATAAAATATTGTGCCTTAGGAGACCAGAAATTTTAAAATGTGTACAAGTCCTTTTAATGATGAGGGAATTGATAAAATCTTTTCTAAAAAGCCAAAATGTTTGTTTTTCTCTATTCTGAAATGTGCTGTGACAACAATGACCTATTTATGATCTTAAATCTTTTTTTAAAAATGTTTCTGTTTTCTGTGTGGTGTTTTTTGTATTTGACAGTGAATGCATGCTATAGTGACTATAGGTGATTTCTATTGATTTTTTTTTTTTTAATGCATAGGACTTGGGTTTATCCCCTTGCACTCTAATGTCACACTATTATGGTAGAAAATTTAGGGTCTTTGAACTTTCAGATACTTAATCAAAATAGATTTCCTTCAAAAGGAGCTCTACAACTTTACTGTGGTTATTACAATAATATTACTTAAGCTTTCTTTTATTCAAAAATAAGGTGGAATATAAAGCTGTGACCCTAATGAAGTATACTAATTGACCCTTTGGATTAACTTCTTATATTTCTTATAGTGAATCTTAGTTCATACAAGGGCTGTCTATCCTTTATGCACTATTTAAATATAAATAAGAATTTTACCAATTAAAAAAACTGTAAAATTCCCTTCTCCCACATACCCTTGTTTCACTACAACTATTTTCGTAAGAAGTATTGAGAATTAACTTCAGTATTTTAATCTACTTAGGTTTTGTGACCATAATGATTTTTTTTTAAGATTTTATTTATTTGACAGAGAGAAACACAGCCAGAGAGGGAACACAAGCAGGGGGAACCAGAGAGAATCAGGTTCTGCCGAGTGGGCAGCCCAATGTGGGGCTCGATCCCGGGTCTCTGGGATCATGACCTGAGCCGAAGGCAGTAGCCCAACCAACTGAGCCACCCAGGCACCCCTCATAATGACTTTTTAAAATAATAATCATGTTAAAAAAATAATCATGTTAGAAGCAATATGAATACAAAAGGATAGAAATAAAATGGGGGTTCAGTGAATGGAAACTAACCTTTATTACCCTATGTGCTTTAGCAAATAGAATAAAAGTAATATATTTCAGAAGGAAATGACATCGTTAAAGATTTCCTCATTATATTCAACCAAACCCACCATGGGGATACGTAAATCTAATAATACCTTTCAGTCTTAGATCTTAGAGAACCCTCCCGTGTTTCATTACCAACTATTTTTCTTTACAAATGAAAAGGGAAAAAATCACGTAAAAAGTTTTGAGTTCAGTGGTCATTGTAACCTTTTGTTTATGGTGAACACTAAAATAAGTGAAGACTACACCAGCAATGAATGCCCTGGGACACAGAAAAAAAGCTGTGGTTTAAAGAGCAACTAGAACATAAAGGAACCCTGCCAAAGGGTGGAAAGCTGTTGGAACTTGCTTTAGTTTGGAGGGGCTAGCAAGTGCCATGGTTTATGTGCCCCTTCACTTTGATAGTGTGGATGCAAGAAGGGCTTGGGCACCGTAGCAGGCTTACCGCCATAGGTAAGGCCTCTAGCCCATGCCAGTCCCAGCCATCCCACCAAAGCAACCTTGGCTGCAGCCAAGATGGGGCACACACCAGGACACCCTTAGTGAGTGCTCACTATAGCTCAATATAGCTGTCTCAGGAAGGTGATATAGACCCAGAGCATCCCCGAACATTCCATACCTGCACCACTTTGGCTCCGGAGGACTTGCCCGGACACTCCAGGAACCCCTGGCTGGTGCTTGCCTTGGTTCCAGTCACTCCAAGGGACCCCTGTGTGGAGTGCTCCAGGATTCACTGGCCCATAACCTGCCTTAGCTCCAGCTGTTCTTGGAGGGCAACCCTGCATTGAGTACCCCAAGATGCCCCAGCTTGCATACACATCAGTTTCAGCTGTCCTGCCCGGCTGCTCTCTGCACCACGAGCCCCAGAACCATGCCAGCCCATGCCCACTTCAGCTACGTTCACCTGCCAGGGCACAGTGTGTGTGGAGTGCCCCAGAACCTCCCAGCCCACATCCAACCTTGGCTCCAGCTACCCCACAAGGGTGCCCCCTGCAGGGAGCACAATAGATTGTCCAGCTTGTTCCTCACCAGAGTACCCTCTGCAGAGATTCCAGGGGCTGCTCTAGTCCATACACACTTCAGCTAGCCTGCAGAGAGAGCCCAGGGACCTCCCTAGACCATGCCTATTTCAGCTCTGACCATCCCACAAGGACAGCCTCAGCACCCCAACCTATGCCACAGATCCAGACAACAAACCAAATTCATCAGGTACACACCATCTACATAGGATGGCCATACACAAGACCATTCCTTTGAATTTAGAAGTAGCTGTTCCACTTAATTCATAGAAATAAACACAAAGTCAAGCAAAATGGGGAGACAGAAAATGTTGCAAATGAAAAGAGTAAGATAAAACCTCAGAGAAATAAATGGAGATAAGCAATATGCCTGATAAAGAATTTAAAATAATGATCATAAAGTTGCTCACTGCACTGGAGAGAAAGTGGAAGAGCACCATGAGAACTTGAAAGCAAGGAACATAAAAAGTGCCGAGTTGAAGAATACAATAACGGTGCATGGTGGCTCAGTCGGTTGAGCATCAGCTCAGGTCATGGTCCTGCAGTCCTGGGATCAAGTCCTGTGTTGGGCTTCCTGCTCAGCAGGGAGTCTGCTTCTCCCTCTGCCTCTCCTCCCAAACATTTGTACTCTCTCAGATGAATAAAGTCTTAAAAAAAAAAAAATACCATAAAGGGGATCAACAGATTAGCAGATGCAGATGAATGGATCAGTGATATGAAAGAATAGTAGAAAGCAACCAACCTGAACAGCAAAACAAGAATTTTTATTTTATTTAAGTAGACTCCATAGCCAGTTGTGCAGCCCAATATGGGGCTTGAACTCATACCCTGAGATCAAGACCTGAGCTGAGTCAGATGCATGACTGGTTGACTGAGCCACTCAATATCCTGAAAAGACAATTTTTAAAAATGAGGATACATTAAGGGGTCTCTTAGACAACATGAGCAAACATTCACATTATAGGGGTCCAAAAAGGAGAAAAGAGAGAGTAAGGGGCAGAAAACTTCCCTTACCTGGGGAAGGAAACACATTTAGGTTTATGAAACAGAGTTCCAAAAATCAAAGTGGTCTACACAACAACACATAATTAAAATGTCAAAGATTAAAGAGAATTTGAAAAGTAACAAGAGTGAAGAAAATAGGTATAAGGGGAAACCCCATAAGACTATCAGCTGATTTTTCAGCAGAAATTTGTAGGTTAGAGAGAAGTGGCTGCTGAAAGGAAAAAAATGGCAACCAAGACTACCTGTAAGATTATCATTCAGAATTGAAGGAGAATTAGTTTCCCAGACAAAAGTTAGAGTTCATTACTACTAAACCAGCCTTATAAGGAATTTTAAAGGACTTTTCTTTACATGTAAAGGAAAAGGCCACAATAGAAGAAAATTCTGAATAAAAAGGTATAAGATAGGGTACCATATGCAGAACCCATGATGGCAGGAGATTAAAAAAAAAATCTTTTAGAATGTGTTCAAACTGAACCATCCACTTAATACATATAAATCCAAATCTGTAACCAATACACAAAAAATATGAAAGAAAGCCAAAACCACACTAAAGAAAGGCATAAATCATAGCAAGAGAAGAAAGGAAGAACTACAAAACCAACCAGAAAATTAACAAATGGCAATAAGTACATACCTATCATAATCACTTTAAATGGTCCAAATGCTCCAATCAAAATGCACAGTGTGGTGGAATGGATAAGAAAACAAAAACAAGATGGGACCGGGGAGGAAGACAAACCATAAGAGACTTTTTTTTTTTTTTTTTTTTTAAGATTTTATGTATGTATTTGACAGAGAGATCACAAGTAGGCAGAGAGGCAGGCAGAGAGAGAGGAGGAAGCAGGCTCCCTGCTGAGCAGAGAGCCCAATGTGGGCCTTGATCCCAGGACCCTGAGATCATGACCTGAGCCGAAGGCAGAGGCTTTAACCCACTGAGCCACCCAGGTGCCCCCATAAGAGACTGTTAATTTCAGGAAACAAACTGAGGGTTGCTGTGGGGTTGTGGTGAGGGATAGGGTGGCTGGGTTATGGAAAAAATAAAAATTGATTTAAAAAAAAATTCATCTATATGCTGCCTACAAGAAACTCACGTAAGACACAGACAGACTAAAAGTGAAAGGATGGGAAAAGGTTCTCCAAGCTAATAGAAGGGGGAGAAAAGCCAGGGTAGCAGTACTTTTATCAGACAAAAAGAAGACTAACAAAAAGACAAGGAAGGCCATTAACAATGATAGGGAGATCGATCCAACCAGAGGATATAATAATTGGAAATTTTTATACACCCGACATTGGAGCACCAGAGTACATACAGCAGATATTACTAGACGTAAAGGGGAAAATTGATGGTAACACAATAATAGTAGATGACTTTAATCTATATCAATGGATTGGTCATCCAGGCAGAAAACTAATAAGGAAACAGTGTCATTGAATGCCACATTAGAGCAAATGGACTTTACAGATACATACAGAACAGTCCATCCAAAACCAATAGAATGCACATGTGGAACATTCTCTAGAATAGATCATATATTGATCACAAATCTCAATACATTTAAGAAGACTTAAATCATATCATGCATCTTTTCTGACCACAATAATAATAAACTGGAAATCAATCACAAGAAGAAATCTAAAATAAACAGATACATGAAAGTTAAATAACATGCTACTAAACAATGAATTGGTCAACCAAGAAATCAAAGAGGAAATAAAAAAATACATGAAGACAAATGGAAAACACAATGATCCAAAGTCTTTGAGACACAAAACAGTTCTAAAGAAAATTTTTAGCAATACAGGTATACCTCAAGAAACAACAACAAAAAATCTAAAATATGCAATCTAACATTATATCCAAAGGGGCTAGGAAAGAACAACCAAGGCCAAAGTCAATAGAAGGAAATAATAAAGATCAGAGTGGAAATAAATGAAATAGAGACAAAAAAGAAAAAAAATGAAACCAAGAGCTGGTTCTTTGAAACAAAACTGATAAAACCTTAGCCACACTCATCAAGAAAAAAAGAGATGGCTCAAATAAATGAAATCAGAAATCAAAGAGGAAAAGTAAAAACCCAACACCACAGAAATGCAAAGGATTATAAGAGACTACTACAAAAAATATGCCAACAAATAGGACAACCTAGAAGAAATGGATAAATTTTTAGAAACTTCCTAAACTGAAGTAGAAAGAAAAATTCCAAACAGAACAATTATAAGTAACCAAATTGAATTGGTAATCAAAAAGTTCCCAACAATCAAAAGTCCAGCACTACATGGATTCACAGGTGAATTTCACCAATTAATGAAGAGTTAACACCTATTCTCCAAATATTCCAAAAAAAAAAAAAATGGAAGGAAAGCTTCCCAATACATTCTACAAGGCCAGCATTGCCCTGATAACAAAACCAAAGACACTACAAAAAGTAGAAAACTACAGACCAATATCCCTGATGAACATAGACACAAACATCCTCAACAAAATATTAGCAAACCATGATTGTAAACAATTAAAAGGATCTTCACCAGGGCACCTAGGGGGCTCAGTCAACTATCTAACTCTTGATTTTGGCTCAGGTCATGATCTCAGGGTCATGAGATTGAGCCGTGTCAGGTTCTGCACTCAGCAGGGAGTCAATGCTTGAGATTCTCTCTCCCTGCTGCCCCTCCTCCCACTTGCTCCTGTGCTCGCTCTCAAATCTGGGGAAAAAAGAATCACTCACTATGATTAAGTGGGATTTAGTCCAGGGATGCAGAGATGGTTCAATATTTGCAAAGCAGTCAGCATGACACACATTATCAAAAACAAACAAAAATCAAATTCATCTCAATAGATGCAGAAGAAGCATTTGACAAAATCTAATATCCATTCATGAAAAAAACTCCCCAAAAAACTGGGCTTAGAGGGGATATACCTCAGCAAAGTAAAGCCCATATATGAAAAACCCACAGCTAACATCATACTCAGTGGTGAAAATCAGAGCTTTTCCTCTAAGATTAGGAAAAAGACAATGTCCAGTCTCACTAGTTTATTCAACAATAAAATCGCTGGGAGTCCTAGCGACAGAAAGCAACAAGAAAAATAACAAGCATTCTAACTGTCAAGGAAAAGGGAAACTGTCACTATTTGTAGATGACGTGATGCCACACAGAGAAAGACTCCACCCCATAACTATTAGAATAAAAAAGTTACACATAGAAGTGGGTTTCTATACACTAATAATGAAATACCAGAGAGAAATTAAGAAAACAATTCTATTATAATTACACTGGAAGAAATACTTAAAAATAAACAAAGCAGTAAAGGACCTATGCTCTGGAAACTATAAAGCATTGATGAAAGAAATTAAAGGTAACAGAAAAAACTGGAAAGACATTCCATGCTCATGGATTATAAGAATTAAAATTGTTAAAATATCCATACTACTCAAAGCAATCTACATATTCAACAACTCCCTACCAAAATACCAATGGCATTTTTTAACAGAATTAGAACATATAACCCTAAAACTTTTATGGAAGCACAAAAGAACCCAAATAGCCAAAGCCATCTTGAGAAAGAATAAAACTAGTGGAATCATGGTTCCAGATTTCAAGAGCTATACAAAGCCAAAGTCATCGAGATAGTATGGTACAAAAACAGACACATAAATCAATGGCACAGCAAGAGAGGCCAGAAATCCATGTTTATATGGTCAATCTACAGCAAAGATTGTAAGAATATATAATGTGGAAAAGACAGTCTCTTCAATAAATGGTCCTGGGAAAACTGGACTGCTTCATGCAAAAGAATGAAATTAGGCCACTTTCTTACACCATACACACTCAAAAATAACTCAAAATGGATAGAAACTTGAATGTGGGGACGCCTGGGTGGCTCAGTTCGTTAAGTGCCTTCAGCTCAGGTCCTGATCCCGGAGACCCGGGATCGAGTCCCACATCGGGCTCCCTGCTTCGCGGGAAGCCTGCTTCTCCCTCTCTCACTCCCCCTGCTTGTGTTCCCTCTCTGGCTGTGTTTTTCTCTGTCAAATAAATAAAATCTTAAAAAAAAAAAAAAAGAAAAGAAACTTGAATGTGAAACATGAAACTATAAAATTCCTGAAAGAAACATGGGCAGTAATTTCTTTTACATCAGCCTTAGCAACATTTTTCTAGATAGGTCTCTTCAGGTGAGGGGGAGGTAAAAAACAAATATAAACTACTAGAACTATACTAAAACAACAGGTTTTTTTTTTATAGTGAAGGAAATCAACAAAACAAAAAAGCAACTTACTGATTGGGAGGATATATTTGGAAATTATATATCTGACAAGGGGTTAATATCCAAAATATATTAAGAACCTATACAACTCAACACCAAAAAGACAATGTGATTTAAAAATGGGCAGAGGACCTGAATAGACATTTTTTCAAAGAAGACATACAGATGGCCAACAGACATATCAGAGATGCTCAACATCACTCATCATCAGGGAAATAAAAATTAAAACCATAATGAGAGGAAGACAGTGGAATACTAGTAGTAGGACGACCCTGGGGTCACCTCTTGCCACGTGGCCACCTAGAGAGCCCACATTGGCATAAATAACCCAGAAAGCAACCAGAAGCCTGGCAGAACAGATTCTCCATAGCCTGACAGAGAAAAGAGGCCACGTGAAGCAGATCCAGCCTGTCCAATCGCTCTTGGCAAGATCCCATTAAAGCGCTGCCGCAATCCTGCCAGTGTGCAAGCAGCCCAGAGTGAGTCCTACTCTGGGGAGAGGGGGAGAGAACCACATGCCAGTCTGACTATGACCCCAGCAGTGGGCTGGGGGCCAGGCAGCTGGTCTGACTGCAGGCCCGACCCACCAACAAAAGCTTCTCAGGGGACTACACAGGGACAGTGCCTGCAGTTTGGTGCTTCTTCATCTCTGGTAAATGCCTTCTCTGACTCAACTCAAGCCCAGGGCAGCCCCTGACCAGCCCACTAACATGAGAGGTATCAGACAGTGCCCACAACAGGCAGCCATCAAAGCCTGGACTGAAGGCAAGCACAGCTCTCCACAACAGCAGGACACCCTTGTAGCAACACACATAGGAGACACCCCTGAAGTGCCAGGTTCTGGGGAATGGGGACATCGCACTGCAGGACATCTGCTTCATAAAGCCACTACTTCTAAGAGTAGAGGATGTAGCTGACTTTCCTAACACAGAGAAACAGACATAGCATTAGACAGAAGGAGGAGATAGAGGAATATGTGCCAAATGAAAGAGCAGAACAAAATTGGAACAAGAGACATAAACAAAATGGAGATGAGTAATATGTCTGAGAGGGAATTTAAAGTAATGCTCATAAAGATACTTGCTAGAATTGAAAAAGAAGTACAGAACTTCCTCCATGAGACCCTCCACAAAGAAATAGTAGACGTAAAAAAGAACCAATTAGATCTATTGGATTCACTGAATGGAAATAAAAATAGACCACCTGGAATAAATAACAAACAAGAGGAGATACAAGAATGGATCAGCCACCTGGAAGACAGAGTAATGGAAAGTAATCAAGCTGAGCAGATGAGAGGGGTAAAAATACACAAACTGAGAATAGACCCAGCGAACTCAGCGACACTGTCAAGCATAACAGTCATGTTATAGGGGTCCTAGGAGGTGAAGAGTGAGAAAAGGGGGCAGAAGACTCGTCTGAAAAAATAATAGTTAAAAACTTCCCGAATCTGGGGGAGGAAAGAGAAATCCAGATACAGGAGGCACAGACAGCCCCCAACAAAACCAACCTGAAGAGGTCTGCACCAAGACACAAAGTAAATAAGATGGCCAAAAGTAGTGATAAAGAGAGAATTTTAAAAGCAGCAAGAGAAAGGAAAGCAGGAACATACAAGGGAAACCCCTTATGGCTATCATTGGGTTTTTCATCAGAAACTCTTCAGGCCAGAAGAGAGTGGCATGATAAATTCCAATTGATAAAAGGAAAAAATCTACAACCAACTCTATCCAGGAAGGCTTTCAGTTAGAATAGAAGGAGTGATAGAGTTTCCCAGAAAAACGAAAGTTAAAAGCAAAACCAGCCACATCCCTGCCACACATGACGCCATCGGCCTGTGTGTCCCAAATCCACAGTCCTGCCACCCTCCTGCCTGAGTCAGCATGACTGCCTGCCACCTGCTCAATGCCAAGTCAACACGCCTTCATGGCAGCTCTTACCAAGAGCTCGAACTGGCACTCTTCCCCTCAAATTCCAGCCCCTGTGCTCAAGTTTGGGGACAAATGTGGGCATAGTTGTAACAGCAGAACGAAGCAACCCAAACAGTGGCACCAATTCCATGGGATATATAATGGATAAAAGGAGTGTGCTAGGCTGAGAACATCACCAACAAGCTCATCAAAGAACAATACATACAGCATGGTTCTGGTTAGTAAAAGAAACAAACCCAGGAAAAATAAAACAGGATGAATTCAGAGAGGGAGACAAGCCATAAGAGGAAACAAAACTGAGGGTTGCTGGAGGGAAGGGAGGTGTGGGGATAGGATAACTGGGTGATGGGCATTAAGGGGGCACTTGATGGAATGAGAACTGGGTGGTTTTTTTTTTAAGATTTTTTTTTTTAAAGATTTTATTTATTTGACAGAGAGAAACACAACCAGAGGGGGAACACAAGCAGGGGGAGTGAGAGAGGGAGAAGCAGGCCTCCCGCCGAGCAGGGAGCCTGATGTGGGGCTCAATCCCAGGTCTCCGGGATCATGACCCGAGCCGAAGGCAGTCGCTTAACCAACTGAGCCACCCAGGTGCCCCGTGTTTTTTTGTTTTTTTAAGATTTTATTTATTTGACAGAGAAACACAGCCAGAGAGGGAAAACAAGCAGGGGGAGTGAGAGAGGGAGAAGCAGGCTTCCTGCCAAACAGGGAGCCCGATGTGAGGCCCAATGCGGGGACTCCGGAATCAGGACCTGAGCTGAAGGCAGACGCTTAATGACTGAGCCATCCGGGCACCCCGAGAACTGGCTGTTCTATGCAACTGATAAATCACTGAACTCCACCTCTGAAACTATGTGTTAATTTATTGAATTTAAATTACAAAAAGGAAACCCCCCCAAAACACAATGAAATATCACCATACACTTGTCAGATTGGCTAGAATCAAAAATGTAAGAAATAAGTATCAGTGAGAATATAGAGGAAAAAAGAGCCCTTGTGCACCATTGGTGGGAATGCAAACTGGAACAGCCACTGTGGGAAACACTATGGAAAGTCCTCAAAAGTTAAAAATAGAAATACCATATGATCCACTAATTATACTACTGGGTATTTAACAAAATAAAACAGCCCTGAAAACACTACTTCAAAAGATATTTGTACTTCTATGTTTATTTTTTTTTAATTAATTAATTAATTTATTTATTTAATTTTATTTTTTTTTCCCATTCCCAACACCCAGTGCTCCACGCTCTAGGCGCCCCCAGTACCCACCACCAGGCTCTCCCATCCCCCCACCCCCTCCCTCCAAGTCCCTCAGTTTGTTTCTGTGTCCAAAGTCTCTGTTGTTTCGTTTCCCTCCCTAGATTACCTT